>JAKTRF010000009.1:0-86542 GCA_030579535.1 Saturnispora saitoi | reverse complement strand
GTTTGTTTTATGGCCGGCAATATAATTACTTTGTCTCATGTTTGTATCAAACTTTGCTCATGTTTGCATCACATTCTTTATAATATATATAAGTTAAAAAAAAAAAAAAAAAGTAGAAAAAACTCAAACACTCCTCACCTCTCACATTAGTCATAGTATACATATATCTATAAAATTTTAAACAAATGGGTGTTAGTAACGATGGTTTGCTGTTTACTGCATCTGCTATTAACAGACTTGCGCATTTAAGATCAAACTCTAAGTTTGTTAAACAATTAGTTCATTTAAACAATTCTAAGTTAATTTTATTCAAAAGAGATAAATATAATCAAATATTGATTAATAATGAACAAAATACCATCAATTACTTGGATCAATCTGATATTTGGGACTCAATTCTTAAAGATTGGTGTGAATGGAATGATAATTTAAGTTACATTAAGCAATATCCAAATTTAAATATCATTTGGCTTGGTTTGTTGCCAAATTCAAAAGACTTAATTATTACACCAAATAATGAAAAAGTTTATGGTATTCCTTTATTTGCTTTGGATATTACAAATTATACAACTTTGGCTCCAGTTAGCTCTCAATTGAAATGGATATCTTCTTATCTTGAAGTGGTTAATTTAAATAACGATCAAGCAACAATCTTCTCCTATGCCAATACATTTATTGATTATATTCAAAAGCATAAATTTTGTCCAAATTGTACTAGTGATTTAATACCAGTTGATGCAGGAACAAGATTAAAGTGTCTTAAAAATTCTAAATTAGGTAGTAGTTGTGATGTTAAAGAGGGTAATAATATATTATATCCAAGAATTGATCCTGTTGTTATTATTGCGCTTTATAATTCTAAAGGACAAGTTTTATTAGGTCATAATAAAAGACGTCATAGTACTAGAAATATGTATTCTTGCTTTTCAGGATTTATGGAACCTGGTGAATCCTTTGAATTAAGTTGTCAAAGAGAAGTCTATGAAGAAACTGGTATTAATATCGAAATTGAAGATATTAAACTAATTAAATCACAACCTTGGCCATTCCCTGCTAATCTCATGGTTGGTTGTATTGGGTTTGTTAGAGATTTTGAAAATCAAGTAATTAGATGTGATTTAGATGATGAATTAGATGATATTAAATGGTTTTCAAAAGATGATATTAATTTAGGTAAAGGCCAGTTCGACGGTGTTGATTGGTTTTTACCTCCGAATACCTCTGTTGCTGGTAAATTAATTCATTTAGCTGCAAATGATATTCAATTTGGTAAATTATAAGAATTTATTTATCATCAACACCATTTTGAAAAAAAATTTTATTGATTTGATTATAAAATTTATTACAAAAGGGAACAAATGAATATCTTGAAATTTTGGTAATGTTTATGGAAAGAAAAATTGTAGAACATTCTTATTTATAAGAACTGAAAAATTTTGAAAAAACATGATATTTTTTGTTAAGAAGATGCTATTTTTGATTAACTAGCCATAAAGCAAATTTTATATGTTTACAAAAATAAAGTTTATTATATTCTGAATTGGCATATTTGTATCTAGCATAGTTTAAAAAAAAACTTTACTAATATTCTGAATCTTACATTATAAAAACCAATATGCGCGTAGTTCACATACATGACCCAGATATATATGTATATATAGTTTATATAATTTTTATAAAGATAAAAGAGTATATATTCTGTGCTTCAAAGTATATGAGAATGTTTACTTCTAGATTTTACTGTAATGACCCAGTTATACTTTATTTGAATATCCTATCCCATTGATCTAACCTAAAAAGCAGTTTTTAGATATGAGTGAATATATATACATATAACTAATCAACTGGTATATCATAAACTGCAATAAAATTTGCACATATAATTGTGCTTATTTAGTAATCAAAACATTAAGAGTATATGATTTTTTTTATAAGAAGAATATTTGATTACATAACTTATAAATATAGTTGCAAAAAATAACTACTAAATGTTGACGATAAGAGAGATGTTGCTTAATAAAAATTTAAAATTACATGAGCACAAACTATTATTTATATTCAGTATATAAAGTCAAGTAACAACCCTTATTTATATTCAGTGTTATTGTTTTAAAATCTTAGATTAAAAAATAGGTTGAATCTAACGGTGTTGTCTTTTTTTTTTTTATTAATGCTTTTTATATAAAATACAAAATCGAATTGAGTAACAATTGATAAATAACAATCTTCATTTTTTATTTCTTTTCAGGCCATAACTTTTTTGATTTGAAACTTTTTCCAGAGTTAAATAAAGGGCTCTATATAAATATAATAGGCATATGCTTATGTAGACTAATTTTATGCTATAACCACCTTGAATTCCATTCTGAGCATTCCAGGATTTAATGATTTTAATTGCAATTAAGAGTGTATATGACGCATTGTACCTTAATCTAATCTAGATAAGTATCAATTATTATTGGTTAATAGGTATATGCTTTATATTAGTAATCTGCTTTTTGATGAGTCGGGGAAACAAATAACCTACATGTGCACTTGGTGTTGAGTATCTGAATATATAAATAAAAGATAAAGTAAATATGTTTTAATAATAAACATTACATAAAGGAAAACAAGCTCTTTAAAGATGTCACTTACTGGCCCTATAATAAAAAAAACACAAGAAGGCAACGCTTTATCATGTATTTCTTTATGAAATGAAAGAATGTTTTTAGTTAATAGAGTTGACTTCTCCATACACATTAGTTTTTCAAAATAATGTCAATTATAAATATCTTATAAAATTAATCTGACACCTGATTAATAGTAAACGAGTTACAAAGCATCGTATGACAGTCTACGATCCCTCATATAAAAAGATGATTTTTCCTTTTTAATAATTTTAAATCTGATATATAGAGCGACTAACTAGAAGTTAACATTTTCCGTACTTTTCTACCCACCAGCTCGTAAAAATTGGTAACACTGAGTGGTTTGAAATAATAAGAAAGAAAAGATCAAATGATAAAGCCTTTACTTACTTTAGCTGTGTCTGTACTGATGCTGACAATGTCGAGTATGGCAGGACATATAAAAGTTTTTGATGATTATTTTCGCTACATTGATATATTACAAGAATTTGCTGCTCTCAATGACTTAGGATTTTTTCACGGATTTGACGGTGGCAACTTACCAACTATTATATTTAATAATGCAGCCAACGACGCTTTATTATATTCCATGGATGAGGACGTCTACTTTAACTTGATTGACATGGCACCGGGAACATTTGCTTTCTCCTTTGACAGAATTCAGTATGATAATTGGGATATTGACTTTAACGCTACTGTTACCGTCTATAACCAGACTTTCAATATTCACGACGGGCTAGATAAGCAACAGGTAGTGAATGATATCAAAGACTGGGAAAATTATGAACCAGAAATGGAGCTATAACGTAGGACTTAATCCACGAATTTCGCTTTCTATACCCCCCAAACGACAGAACTGCATCGATGTTCGCAAATATAGCCTCTAACACTAAGGGTAATGGGTCTTGCATAATCTTTTTCTGGGAAACCGATTCGGAAGAGTTGGAATGTTGAGAATCATATGCAACAGTATACATGCTTTGTTAGCTCTCAGCACCACGCGTGCACTGATGTGACAGGGACAGTCTGAAATAGTGATGGGCCAAGTACTAACGAAGCTAACACGAATGCTCATGGGGTTCGCACCAGATAAGGACTGGGATGTGATGATTAAGGCTCGGATTCGACTCCGAGGTAAAAAATAAAGAAAAAAGAGAAAGGGTGCATAAAATATATAAATAATATGTGTAAAGTGTCAAATTAAACTATATCATGGTTTGATCTCACATTTACTATTCGATAGGATATAATGATTAAGATTATAATATACAAACGAAAATAGTAATTAGTCTCCTTTTTTTTTCTCAGCCTAATTAATTAACCCCATTTTGCTAATAAATACATTATTCAAGATCTTTATACTGAATGAAAAGATAGGATAAAGTCCTTTGAATATTAATTGTATAGACTTAGTCTTATTGTTAAGTATTAATCTACTTTTATCTTACAATTCTAAAATTATCTTTATAATCAAGATTTTGTCTATAAAAGGAGGTTCAATTTACCTTTACTTTAATTATCTTTCATAATTTCTTTAATCATTTAGATATAAAAATTATTAGTATATTGCAAAATTATAAATTTAAATATATCTGTAATTAGGAATCGAACTATACAAGCACAAGATAAACTTTAATATATATTTAATCAATGTTTAGATTAGATCTTATTAACTAAGCTAAAGCATTACAGATTAGAATACCATATTTAAGAATATACACTAACATATCTTACTTGACAGATATGCTCATAATTGAAATGAACTTTACGAATCAGTCTACATTATCGTTTACTCATTAGTATCAAATTGGAAATTGTATTTCTTAGGATTCCTTATTTTATTGTATTAAAGTTTCACACAAACAATCTAAATAATCTAGAACCACATGCTGTGTTTCATATTCTAATTTATATTTTGTGTATAAAAAACTTTTATTTTACTTTTTACTTTATACTTATTTTATAATAATTTAAATAATTCAGAACATAGTTTAAGATACCTCAATCTATAAATTTATAAAGGCAAATATTAATATATTTATTATACTTTTTTGGTTGTCAAAACAATATTTTGTGGGCGCATTTTTTATTTCATTTGGCCTAGTGGTCAAATTTGTTTTCAGACGCGTGAAAAAAAGTCACAGGTTCGAACCCCACTATTCACATCCGAATTAGGAAAATACAAAACACGAAAAACCAAAAAAATTTGCCTTTTTCGGCAAATTTTGAAATCTGCAAGATTTTTCAACTTTTCAATGAACAGAAAAAACATTAAATATTACATTGTTTAAATATTTCTTACTCCTTTTTATGAACTGATGATGATAAAATTGAGATCGATGATTGTGAGTCTAAATTTTCTTTATTTGTTATCCGGTTTGGCTTTAGCCTTTAACCTAAATCAACCTCAATACATCGTTCCAGACAATAAATCATTTGTATCTGAATTTATTGAACCACCACCGGAAGTTAAAATAAAACAGGCAACGTTAGCATTAACTGCTTCTTCTAACTCTCCAAGTTCAACCAATTCAATTGCAATTGAAACAATGACTGCAGGCATGTCATATTTATATTCTGGTGAAGGATCTAACAATTCTGCATTTCATATTGAATTAACAATCGATTCAAAAAATTATCCGGTTTTATTAGATACCGGATCTCCATACCTCTGGCTTTATTCAAGTAATTGTACATCAAAATCTTGTATTAATAATAAAGATAATTTATTAAATGATAACCCAGGTTTAACAATTTCAAATTCTACCTTTGATTTATCTTATACTGAACAAACTACCGCTTCTGGTTCTATAGCCAGTGAAGAGTTAATGATTATTGGTGGATTCAAAACAAATGACTTTCAATTTGGTTTAGCAAATAATGTGCCTGATATTTTTGCAAATTACCCCTTTGTTGGTGTGCTCGGTTTGCCAGCTGATAATTCAAGTGTCACAGGCCTAGTTAATATTATTTCATTTCTTTATGATGATGGGCATATAAATCATTCTAAATTTACCATATGTATGGGCAAATATAAAAGTGATGATGAAAATAATAATGGTATTCTTTTCTTTGGTGATACCATGGATACTTTAAAAAATGGTCCACTTTATACTTCAAATCTTTTGGATTCTGCAAATGGTCATTGGGAAATAGAGATTACCAATGTTTTTATTAATGAATATCACGTTTCATTTAATAGCATGCAAATTGATAATACTTTAACAAGTAGTGCTAGAATCGGGTTGTTGGATTCTGGTACAACTTCTCTTGTTTTGCCAAAGGATGATGCATTGACAGTTCATTCTTATTTTCAAAATTCTATCACTGATGGTGAAAACTATGCAATTTATTGTAACTCAACATCTAATATTTCGTTTGAAATTGCTGGTAAAAATTGGACTCTAACCCCAAGCGACTACGTTGGTCCGGCATATGATTCTAATTCTAGTTTAAATGGTTATTGTGTGTCTAATATTCAAGGTTTAGATTCAACTAACGATAATTCTTGGATTTTGGGGATTTTGTTTATGTCAGATAAATACGTTGAATTTGATTATGAAAATAAATGGATTGGTTTAGCTGAAAGAAACGATGATATTAAATTTGTTTCTGTTTCTCAATCTTCATTTTCTACTGAAAGCACCATGAGCACTTTAGTTTCTTCAACCATAAGCTCTTCTATTAAACCTTCATCTTCAACTATTTCAAGTCATAATAATGCATCTTATCAATACAAATCAAATTCTATTTGGTTATCTTCTATTTCATTATTCATTTCATTGTTTTCATTTTGGTGATTTTTATTCATTGTAATCTACATTGTATACCCTAAAAATATATCATTTAATGAATCTTTCATTTAGAAAAACAAAAGATTCATTGTTTTACAATACCTCTATTTTTTACTGTTACTTTAAAATATACATTTACATTTTCTTTCTATTTCTTCTTCTCTTTCTTTCTAACTTATTAACCTCTATTATATCTCCCTCACTTGGTTCAAATATATGCCAAACTGTATAATTACAAAATCCGGCTATTTTCATACCCATCCTTTTAACCATTTTACCAAAACCTTCCGTTTCTGCATGATTTTCAAATGAAAATGCTGGAAATATTGCTCCTGATCTGAAAACTTTAGCTTTACTTAAGATAGAAACACCGCCAACACCATCTAATTCAATAATTTCTGCCTCACTTCCTTCTTCTTTTCTTAAATTAGCTAGATGAACTCTCCATGTATCATATTTAGGATAACCTTCAACAATAATTTCATCTTCATCGAGACCTTTCGCTAATTTCAACGCTTCACTAGATTCAACCCATGAATTCAAATCATATGGTTGTTCTCCACCATGAAATGTTGGCAATTGTCTCCAAACATTAGGAACTAACACATCAAAATGTTTTGAATATTTCATCATTGTTTCAAGAAAATCTCCATTAACTAACTCAATATCACAATCTCTCCACAAAACCCAAGAATGATATGGTCGAAGTGTCATTGATGTTAGCCAATTTCTTGCTCTGCCCATTAGTTTTCTTCTAATTCCTTGAATTTCAATATCATGCCTATCATCAAATCCAACTCCAATTTCTTGGCCAAAATCTTTTTGAAATATTTGAATTGATCTAAATGGCTTTTCATATTGTTCATGAAATGGTCCTTTAAATGCATCTTCTACCTTTTGTAAATATTCTTTTGGCATATAATTTAGATATAAATCATTTGATGTCCCAATTGTTTCCCTTTTATCATCTTCAATTGTTTTCAACAAAGTTAACAATTGTCCTTCTTGTAATGCATCGGCATATTGTGACACTCTCTTATATGTATCATCTTTACTATCACTTATCAAAAATCCAATATCAATCAATTCATGATCATAGGTTATATTCATTAAATGTTTGAACATCATTGGCAACGATGATTCTGAATCCTTTAAAGGAATTAAAAGTAATACAATTTCATCTTGTTCTTTACCATTAGTACTCCCTTGATAATCATTTAAATCAAAATATTCAACATTAGATGGTAATCCAAGTAATTCTTGATTTGGACTATGTGCTTCATTGATATCTTCTCTAATGATAACAGGCCTTAATTCTTCAAACCTATTGACTGTCTTAATGATTATAACAAGGATAGTTAGTATACAAATACAGAATCCACATACACGGTACCAATAGATGGATTTGTTTTTATTGTTTTTATAACTCCTGAAATACATATAATGGATGTTTGAGGGGGCAAAATAAACCCAAACATTTAAATTAATAAAGTTAGTATTCTAACAGAGGAGCCTTTACGGTTATATATATAATTTTCAAGAACGTACATTATATGCGTGATTCCATTCCCGTTTCGTGGTTTCCACATTATCACTCTATAAAATAAAGTTTAATAAATTATGAAAGAAAAATTTAGTAGCAGATAGTAAAGTTTATTTATTGATCTAACTGGAATTCATTGCCTAACAAAGTCCAGACTTCTTTAGCGGCAATATCTGCTTCTTTTTCACTGCTGCCTTTGGCTTCAATGTAAACCTTTAATTTAGGCTCTGTTCCACTACCCCTGAGAGTAAATCTTACTTGCGTTTTACTTAAGTTTGAAATAACAGCAGTGATCATTTGTGAAGTTGGATCAACATGTAACAATGGTTTATGATCAACAGTACTAGAATCATAACCAACTGTTAAATCTCTCCACGATAAAACGTCCCACTCTCCAATCTTCGTTATTAACCCCTTAGATCTAATATTTTCTTCAAATATTTTATTAATAGATGTTGTTTTATAGTAACCATTACACTCTTTAAAATATCCATACTTTGCATATAATGTTTCTAATCTGAGAATTGGATTTGTTTTAAGAGTTGAAGTATGCCATTGGTACATTTGAAGAAACATTAGTAAAGCAGAAATACCATCTTTATCATGAACTGCTTGAAACATATAACCAATTGCTTCTTCATAAGCAAAAGGAACTACATAACCCTCCTTTTCTAATTCAATAGCTTTATTACCAATCCATTTGAATCCAGTCAAAGTGTCTGTATAATTAAATCCATCAATTTCTGCCATCGATTTCAACATTTGTGAAGAGACAGTAGAATTTAATAACCAAACATTTTTCAAATCCTTATTGTAGTTTCTAATAACATAATCTGCAAATAAAATCCCAATTTCGTTACCAGTTAATTGTTTCCATTCACCAAGGTGTTTAATAGCGAAGGAAAACCTGTCAGCATCTGGATCATTAGCAATAACTAAACTATAACCAAGTGAATCAGCATATGATATACTCAAATCAAGTGCTCCTTTTTCTTCTGGATTTGGAAATGATACTGTTGGAAAGCTAGGATCAGGAGAACATTGACTAGCCAAATTTGTTAAAACGTTACAGTTGAGATCACTCATTAATAAATCAACAAACTCTGTACCAACACCATGCATTGCAGTATAAACTGCTTTAAAACCTTTTATTTCTAAACCTTTGTACACTTTATTTTTCAAATGTTTTATATATAATGGTACAATTTCACTTTTACAGTAGTTTAATGATTGCTTATACTTTTCAAAAATGATAGTTGTATCCCAAGTTGTTTCCTTTAATTCAATCAATGGTTCTAAATTTTTTAATATACTCTGTTGAATAAGAGAATCATGTGGTGGGATAATCTGGCATCCATTTCCCCAATAAACTTTATAACCATTATCATCTTTGGGATTATGAGATGCGGTAATCATGACACCGGCCACCGCCTGATAGTAATCAACTGCAAATGGAACCATTGGAGTTGCACATACCTCAGGTCCAATATAATGCACTTTAAACCCTTTTATTAAAAAAGCAGCAGCTGTTAAATCAGCAAATCTCTTTGAATTGAAACGATGATCATGTCCAATGACAACGACACCTTTTAGACTGCAATCCAAAAGATATTGCGCAAGCCCTTGAGATGCTTGTAACACTGTTACATCGTTCATTTTTGAGAAACCAGGCTCCATTGACGCTCTAAGACCAGCAGTACCGAATACAATCCGAGTATTTAACAAATCATTTAAAAGAGACCAATTTTGGTTGTCAAAAAGTGTTTTTAAATGTGATCTGGATGATTCATTAACGTCAATATTCATCCATTGGTTGTAATTATTAATAATTGAATCCATAGTAAAAGTGAATGCTTTAAATTCCAATGCGGTTTTAATAAAGATAACGTGTTTAAAGAAAAGCTCAATGAAGTTTTGGTAGCATTTTTTTTTTTCTATACTATTGTTAGTTAAAGCTTGTTCTTGAACAAAATTTCTAACCTAAAAGTTGGAAAATGGACACATTAACACCCAGAAAACGTCGTGGAAGACCTCCTATTAACAAGACACCTATAAGAGGGGAATCTACTGTTTTATTAAATTTGAATACGACACCTACAGCACTTGAGACATCAAAAAGAACGTTGAAACAAGGATTTAGCTCTTCATCAATCATGAAGCTACAAAAAAAGAATAGAGAGGCTTTTGAAGGAAATGAAGAAGAAGAAGAAGAAGAAGAAGAAGAAAGAGAGGATGATGATGATGAAGAAGAAGAGCAGGTCTTTGGTCTTTCTTCGTCTCCATTCGATAGAAGGGGATATTCTTCACCGTTAAAAACATCACCAATTCAGCATATTAATAAGTTGAAAAGAAATGAACAACATTATATGATAAATGTTATTGACCCTTCACAGCTAATGTCTTCACCATCACAATCACAGTCTCATGAATCTGTTGCTGATGACGATACAATATTCCAATATTTGAATTATTCACCAATTGTTTCATTACCAAATACAGGCAAATCACAACAAGATTTAGAAGAAGCATTTGGTGTTTATAAAGGAACAACAACTGGTGGAATTCAACTAAAAAGAACAAGAAAAAGAATCAAAATATCGTTAAATGAATTTGGTAAAGCACACATTAGTGAAGATTATCAAGAATTTAATGACGATTACTTTAATAGCATGCTACAAGTAAGTGGGATGATGGGATATGATACTAAGAATCATGATGAAGTTGTCAATAATGAAGATGTCTCATTAATTCATGAAGCAATAAAATATAAAGATCCATATCTAAGTTCAATATTGACGTCATCTACAGTTTCTTCTTCATCCTTTTCACCGTCAAGCAGGAGATTATATAACACTACAGATGGTGGTTATTCAAGATATTTAAATACCAGATCAAGTGGAATATCTGGTCCTGTAAAGAGTTTGTTATTATCTTCGTTATCTCACCGAGAAGTTAAAACAGGGCATACCAGTTTAGGCTTAGATGAAGTCCACGACAAGTGTGTAACAAATGATGACTGTGAGGGGGATGCTAATTATGTGGGTGATGTCAATAGAATTCAAAGACTAGGCCCTTTAGATGCCTTAAAGAAGTTTATTGAGGGGTAAACCAATAAGATTCAAGGGTGTTATTACTACAGCAATATAAAAAGAAAGGCCACTTAGTGCTTTAATGTTACTGATAACAATAGAGTGGAATGTACGGTCATTTGAAGTGCTTCATGTCTCAATTAGTCTTTTAAAGGTAGAAGATTAAATATAGCAAACGGGTAAATGGAATTTAATTTTCGGAACATTTTTCTACCTTTTTCTGGAATTATATGGGATTTTTCCTTCTATGTAATTTTATATCTTTATTGGGAAGCGTTTTAATGACTGTCTTCTTTTAAATCTATATCTGTGTATCTCGTGAATAGCGACTTTTTTTTTATAGTTTCATAAGGCGTTAATATTCAAATATGAAACTATTGGATGAGATTGCAGAGAATGTATTTCTTCCTTTCTTTTTTTTTTTTTTTTCACCATGTAAAATTTCAAATCCCTATTGGTTAAAGTCTCCTTTGATGACAATTGGAAATCTCAATTCGATATAGCGGTACACTATTTAGATATTAAAAAAAGTAGTCAGTAAGAGATAAAGAGACAAAAGGCTTAGATGATGTATATTACTTACTGTCACATTTCTCTCCCACTTATTACGCATATTACACTCATGTCATCTATTATTTTTCAAAGAGAAAAGGAGAAGCCCCTACTCCTCCTCCTCCTCCTCCTCCTCCTCCTATGTTCTAGACAAAAGATATGAGAGATGAAAGGAAATTCGGATCATATATTTCTTGACTTATTCAAAAGGAGTTATAATATATGTACGTAATGTATGAATGTATGTATGTTAATAATGTCATAATAAAGAAAAAGAAAGAAAGAAAGAAAGGTGATATGGCATTGTTGTACAGGTGACAAGTTATTCCGGAAAAAACTTCTATTTTCCTTTAACCTATTGTAGTTCACGCAAAGCACGTGATGCCCTTGAAGTCCACTAAAAGTTAAAAAGAATCTAACAATCTAAGCCTATAACTTTTAATGTGGGAGGCAACTTGGGAGGATGTGGGCTTTGAACCCCACATTCTCTTAGGTTGTGTTCTCCCCAATTTTATTTTTGATATGATTTCATTACATTTTAGCTTGTTTCTTTTCTTTTCTTTTCTTTTGCTTTGTTTTGTTTTGTTTTCAAATTTGTTGAAGCGAATGTTTGTCCGATCGGAAAAACCCCTTCCAATTTACTCCTCTTCTTCCGCATAAAACCTCGCATTTGTTCCTGCGTATATCCCAATAAATATACTCCGGATATAAGAAAACAAACCAAAAATAAGGAATTGCATAATTTCATAATGCATCCCACATATTAATAGCTTAATCAGTACATTGATAAAAATAAAACAATAAGAATGTTGTGTACGAAATGCATAAAATGCTCAAAAAAAGAAAGTTTACGTAGGTCATCACTTTTTTTTGATTGCCTAGCCATGCGCGGAACACTTGTTATAAAAGGGGGATTAAATCTCACCACATTTATATTGACACCAATGGTTTCACTAACATAAAAAATAGAAAAATCATCCTACAATTCTATTAATTTTTTGATTATTACTTATAAACAAAAGTCCGCTGTCGTTTATTATTCCTGGTCTTTTTCATAATTACAAGTATAATCCTTTAAAATTTAAGTGAAGGGAATTTCTAAATATATCGGAATATCTTTTACAAAGTTATTACATTAAGCTAATTTACACCAAATGTCACCATCATCACCACCACCATCATCATCATCATCATCATCATTGACGATGATTAATCAAAAGGAAAGTGTTGAGCCGGAATATTTAAACTTAGCACACCAATTTCTTGACACTAATTTTGTTGAAACAACAATTCAAAACACCTTCACGATGTTACCTATATTAACAACAGACCCATTACAAGATTCATTAGTTTCACTTACTCCACCAATGGCTGTTGATTATTTTAGTCATAAATTAACATCTAAACAATACCATTCATGCTGGAGAAATATTTCAAACAATCAATTTATGAAACCATTTGAATTATCTAACGTTGACAACGTTTCTAGAATTAGAACAGTTCAACCAATGGATGATTTAATGATGTTTTTACCAACCACTCCTCGTGCAAGATTGGAAAATGCATGCTGGAGGGCCTGGTATAAAAACCTGAAAGGTTTAAAAGAATTAGACCCAGCAAAGATTAATTGGTATAAAGAAAATGATGTTACTGTGTTATATGGTCCTTTGATTGAAGAAAAGGAATCAAAATTAAGTATTCACAGTAACAATAATGATGACAATATTCATAATGGATCTGAAGATGTTCATTATGATAATATTATTGAAAGTGAAGATGAACATAATGAAGGCGATGATAATGATTCTCTTTTTGATAGAAGAGATAGCCTTTGTTCAACAGTTTCAGATTCTTCAATTTCAAGTCCTTCTTACAGTTTTAATGATAAACCACTTAAAGGTATCTTAAAGAAATCTTCAAGAAAACCTTTTGATCATTCAACAAAGAAGAGAATATCTTTTTCAGCTGAATTAAGTTCCACTAGAGTATTTTAAAATTCATATGAAAATGAAAAAAAAAAAAAAACATAAAAAGTATAATCTTTTTATATATACCCTCAATTTCTTCACTTATGTTTACTCACAATATACAAGTTATATTCATTATTATTTTTTATTGGGAAAAAAAATGATATTTGGGCTTTCTTATATCATTCATCACTTTTTGCTCTTTTCAATTTATTTGATCGTTTATTTCCTTATTTCTCCCTTTCTCTTCATTTATTTCTTTCCTACTAACCTTTGCTCATTGCTGGTTTAATATTCGAATGGTTATTTAAAGAAATATATTGAAATGTTATTTAGAATTCATAAAATTTAGGTTTCAGTTGTTAATGTTGTTTTCTGCTTATACAGGTCCCGCCACCTTTCTACTCTCCTTTTATAAAAGTCATTGGTATTATAGATACATATATTTTTTTTTTTATCTTGTTTTGTCTCTAATATATTATTTAAATCAAATTAATACATTAATTAACTCATTAAGTGAATCTTGAATCATTCTAACACTAATTAATTGTTGATTATTACTGTTCAACTGACTCCTGAATTTAAATTTTATCGAATGAATTAAAATTCTTTGTAATTTATTTCGTTCATTAGAGTCAATCTTCAATTGTAACCTTCTCATCCTAAATTCACCTAATATTAATCTCATTGTTATACTTTCTAAGTTCTTGTTATTTATCAAATTATTGTTTTGTAAATCTTGTTTTTTTCTTTGTTCTTTCTTATTCTCATATAAATCAGTTAAATTAACTGCTGAATCCATAGATTCGACCTTTGGATTTATAATTATCTTAATTAATTCATTACTGAAATTTAAATTCATCAATTTATAACCAACTTGACTCTTTTCTTTATTAAACACTGGTATTATCAGCATATACTTATTTTGACTTGTTAATAACAGTGATATCAGTTTTTGATATTTATGCATATATTTATTCAAATTATTAAAAAAATCTAATGTACTTTGATCTTTACAGTTTAAACTCACCATTGGTTCATTAATTATCAAATAACTTGGTATTAGTTGAAAGTCAATAAAATTATTCATTTGAATTTCTTCACCATCTTTTACTTTAAAATGACCTTCAAATGTCAAATTTAAAACCTTAATACTATCATCCCCATTTTTATTTAATTTAACTTGAAAGTCTATCCTTTTGTTACTCATCTATCACTCTTTTATTCTATAAATAAAGATTCAATTTATCATGAAAAAAAATATTACGTAAATTTTTCTTGTTCTCTTAGATATGACTAAGCTATTTTTATTAAGTAATCATGGAATTTGTTGAAACTACCGATTTAAACTTAGTCAAAGAAAGAACATTGGCCAATCATGACCTTTGGGGAATTCCACTTTCTAAAACTGGATACTGGCTTCGTGTTTATTTGAACTTAACTCACAAAACTTATGTAGATCTTGGTTCTGACACAAAAAACATTTACTTTGTTTTAAACAATACAGAAACCAGTGAGGCAGAATCCAGTATGGAAATACTTATAAGAGATTGCTGGATTAAGCCATTGAATTCAGATAGCGTGGTTGTAGCCAAAAGTGCTGTTATTGGTTCTGTTTATACTGATGTTAAATACAGAGGTAAAAGTAATATTTCTAAAATGTTCAAAGCTCTTGATAATAAGCTGAAAACAAAATACTTAACCGGAGAATATGATGTTGCTTTGCTTTATAGTGAAATTGGTGAGTATTATTCAAGGTTTGGTTATCAATCTGCTAACGTTCCTGTTTGGGAATTCAAATTAGGCTCTGCTGAACTTTTTAATGATTATACCAAAGGTCAATATATTGAATATAGAACTCAGTTAATTCCCCTAGTTGAAAATTATAAAAATGAGTTGTTTGAAGCTATGAAATCAACGCCTTCAACTAAAACTGCTGTTTTCAGTTTGATCCCTTCTGTTGAAATGTTTGATTGGTTTTTTAATAGATCTCGTGCAGCTTTTTGGGATTTGAAATGCCCAGAAAGCCCTGCACCTCTCGGCTTCCAGACTCAGGAATCTCTCAATTCCCATGAACCATATGACAATTTAAAATATGGTTATTACACTGAAATTAATGGTGAAATGCAATACATTATTTGGGCAGCTGAAGTTGGTTCCAAGGAACTTACGATACTTCTATTGCATATAACTAGTGAGTCTGCTTTAAAAACTTTGCTTACTAAGGCTATCAATTATGCTGTCCATTTAGATCTTAAAGCAGTTAAACTATGGGATTTTGAAACTGAAATTGATTCAAAGGAAGATGTTTTGAGGCAACTCGGAGGCATTCTTAAGCTAAAAAACTCTAGTTTAAGTGCTCTTAAATGGTCTAAGGATTCTTCCATTCCATTAAAATGGAAAGATAATTCTAAATGGTGTTGGTTTTGAATATCTTGCTGAAACTTTCTTTAATTCTAAAGTTTGTAGATTAACATACGTGCTGAGCGAAATATCCGATTAAAAGTTTTAGTTTTCCAGGTATTTTGAAAAAAAAATATTAAAATGTCCATTTGCCACCTTCATCTTCACTACAGGAAGAGTAGAAGCAAAAGGAGCCGATGCCAGAGACAAACAGTGCTGGAAATCCCGTTTATAGTGTAGCCAGAGTGTATGCTGATGCCAACGAAATTAGACCACAACACTATTGGGATTATGAAAGTTATACCATTGAGTGGGGTAACATCTCTAACTATGAAATCGTTGCCAAAATAGGCCGTGGTAAATATTCAGAAGTTTTCACCGGTGTCAATATACTTAGCGATAGTCCTTGTGTTATTAAGGTTCTCAAGCCAGTTAAACTAAAGAAGATTTACAGAGAAATCAAGATTTTAAAGAATTTAACTGGTGGTCCAAATGTTATTGGTTTATACGATTTAATCCAAGATAAAAACTCTAAAATACCCGCTTTAATATTTGAAAGTGTCAACAATGTTGATTTTAGAATTCTCTATCCAAAATTTGGCATCGAAGATATTAAATTTTATTTCACTCAATTATTGACTGCCTTAGATTATTCTCATTCAATGGGTATCATTCATAGAGACGTCAAACCTCAAAATATTATGATTGATCCAATTAATAAGAAGTTAAAGTTGATTGATTGGGGTCTCGCAGAATTTTATCATCGTGGTATGGATTTTAATGTTAGAGTGGCATCTCGTTATCATAAAGGTCCAGAATTATTAATCAACCTTCAACAATATGATTATTCATTAGATTTATGGTCTGTGGGGGCTATGATTGCTGCCATTATCTTCAAAAAGGAACCATTTTTTAAAGGTGATTCTAATCCTGATCAATTAGTGAAAATTGCAAAGGTCCTTGGTACTGATGATTTAATTGCTTACTGTGAAACTTATGGTATTAAACTTTCAAGAGAATATGATAAATTGATTCAAGTTCATCCACCTAGAATTCCATGGTCTAAATTTATCAATCAAGATAATGCTTACTTGAGTAAAGCTTCAAACGTTGTTGATCTTGTTGATAATCTCTTAGTTTATGATCATCAAAAGAGACTTACTGCAAGAGAAGCCATGGATCACCCTTTCTTTACTAATTGAATTTAAGTGATGTTATCTATACTATAAGAAGGAGAATCTAAAATTTTAAATTTCAAACTGGGAATGTTTTTTTATTTTTATTTTTATTTTGAACTGTGAATCAGAAAGGCTTTCTATAAGCTTTCTTTTGTTATCTCGAATTCCTTTCTGTTGTTGTGTTGGATATTACTTACTTACTTACCTATTACTTTTTAATTTAATGACTTTCATCTACTTCCTTAATTGTTTTGCTTACGTAATTTTTCATTTTATTTCTTGTTTTGATGTGTGAGGAAAAAAAGTTTCAAGGGCTGGTTATTGTTTCATATTGACTGATAGCTGGCTAAATAGATAATTAAGCTATTACCAGCGATGGTTATGGGTTCTGAACATCCGGAATTGGCTGTACTATTTAAATGGATTAATTACAAGCTACCAAAAGACTCCAATGCTTCTCATGTATCTTCTCTAAAGGACTTTGACGATGGTATAGTTTTATTAGAACTTATTAATGCCTTAACAAATAATGAGTTTAACAGTCATTTAAAAGCATCTTATAGTAAAGAATCAGAATTATCAAGGTTTCAAAAGTTAGCTAATGTTGAAAAGTTATTAGAATGGTTAAAGAACTCCAAAGAATCACCATTTTTTGATAGATCTGATAAAGAAACTTCTTTAACAGTCAAAGGAATTGGTATCGATGATATTATATCATGCAATGAAAAATTATTACCGGGATTACTATGGAACATTTTCTGGTATTATACACTTTGGAAAGAAGATGGTGTTAAAGATAAAAGAGTTGGATTAAAAAAATGGATTGAGAGTATCACCGGTGATGAAGTTATAGATTTCAAATCTGTTCTTAAGAGCAAAACTATTTATAAACTTGCAAGTAGTTTTAATGTTATTAAAAATACTGAAGATGACTTACAGTCTTTTCTAAATCAATGCCAAAATGAAATCAATATTCCAAATATTCTTAAGGCTGATAATAACATTGATGATGATTGGTCTGCTTTTGTTTATCTTAGTTTATGGTGGGAGCGTTTTAATAATGATATGTCTTCTCAAGTAATTAGTGTTGATAAGCAGGAAAGCCCTGTTAAACAGAGCGTTCGTGATTTGTTTGGTCCAAGTGTACTTGAAAAAGTTTCTGCACATGCTAAGGCTAATTATGATTTAGGACTCAAATTAAGAATTGAGACGTTTTTTGTTATTGTTTTAGAAATCAATAGAATGAAAAATAATCTTTTGGAAAGATTAGAACAACTACTATTGTTAGTCATTGATTGGCTTGGCAAATTTTCATTAATTGAACAAGATAGTATTTCAAACAAGGAAGATAACAGTTTTGAAAACAGCATATTACAAGATTCTAAAAACACTGAATTAGTATTACCAACTTCAATTATTAATGCGATTGGAAATTGGTTATTAGTTTGGAATTACATTCATCAAGATAAATTAAAAATATATAAAGAATTACAATTATTAAGATCACTAAAGGGTAAATTGAAAGACGTATTAAAACTATATGGACTTTCTCCATTTAATGAACCTAATGAAAAAAGTTTAGAAAAAATTGAAAGGCTTTATTCTCTTTTAAAAACAAGTGAATCAAACATTTGGACAAAAGCTAACGAAAAAATTAAATCTAGAATCAATTACTTGAATAGGACATTTGATAATTATAAAGAGGATATTGAATCAGGTTTAATACTAATTGAAAATGATATAAGTATTTTATACAGAATTGACAATTATGAAAATAGAATCATTCGTGTTCGTGAAATTTTAAGTGATTTGAGAGAACTAATCAATTTGAACTCTCAATTAACACCATTGAAAGATGAAATTCAAAATATTTCTATTAAATTGGGTAAGGTAGTTGACAAAACTCCTTATGTTTCATCTATTGAAGATAATAAACTAAAATTAAATTTTTTAAGGAATATTTTAGTTGAAGATTTGGAATTTCTTAAGACTCAAATGATTCGAAAAAAGGATGTTGTTAAAGTTCTTAGAATTGCGCAAAAATCAGAAGAAATGGAATCTAAGGATTTAACGAATAAAGAAAGACAAAATGTCCATAAATCAATTCATAAGTTAATTCAATCTTCGTTCAACTTACAAGACACTGACGCAATTTACTTAATATTTAGTAAATATGATATTGGGTCAAAAGGGTATTTAACAAAAACAGAATTTAGGAAGGCATTTGGATTTGTATTTCCTACTATGTCTGAAAATGAAATTGATGATGTCTTTGAAGTTGTTCACTCAACAAATGGTGGTGGAAGAAGAGGAATCAATTTCAAGAACTTTAAGACAATTTTGGAATCAGGGCTGGAGCCTAATGATACATCACATAATACACCAATAGGTATGGGAATGTCACCTGTTATTGATTCAAGTGGTATGTTTACTTTACAAGGCGAAGTTAAACCATTAGGTAAAAGTATCAATGGCGCTCAAAGTGAAGCAAGTGAAACTGAATTAATTAATATAACCTCATGGTTTCATCTGGATTCCTTTAATCGTTTGAGTAATGGTAAGCAAGGTATACTTACTGATGATGATTTCACTAAAATTTTGTTGAACAATAAATTGAAAAACAGAGTAAGTGATGTTTTTAAGCAAACCCAAGGTGGTTTTGATTATGCTGACTGGTTCAATTGTGTTGATGAAAGTATTCTGTACCAAGATAACGATTTTACTTCTAATAACGACATCAGAGAGGTGAAATTAGAAAACGTTTTATATGACCTTGAGCGTGTTGACTTAGAGTCTTTATAATTATCATCTGTTTCTTTTTTTGATATTGTTGTAATTTATGTCATGAGCATATGTTTGATTACATAATCATGGGATTTTCTTTTTAAATGGCGTAATTTTCCAATTTAATATCTTAGCAACATCCTTTATACTATAAAAGGAGCACTTAATGTCTTTCAAGATTAATTGGGATGCTATAGAGAGCGATTCATTATCCTCTTATTCTCGGGATTTATTGGAAGAGGTCTTGAACTCGGGAAAGAGACCTTCTGTGTTATCAGATGACATTAAAATTAAAGATTTAAATTTTGGTACTATACCACCATCATTTCAAATTCTTGAGATCGGTGACTTGGGAGTTGATAAGTTTAGGGGTATTTTTAACTTCAAATATTATGGAGATGCTAGTATTACAGTTACAACTAAGATTTCTGCAAGTTTGCTAAAAAATTATAATAATAATATTGAGGAGGATTTATCGTTTATTAAACCAAATTTTATCGTTAGTGATTGTGATTTTGATATTCCATTGAATTTAACGTTATCCAATTTTAAAATGTCTTCTATTATTATCATTGTATTTTCAAAAACGAAAGGGTTGACTTTGGTTTTTAAAAATGACCCCCTTGAAAATATTGATGTGAATTCAACCTTTGATAGGATCCAGCCTATTGCCAACTTTCTCCAAAACAAAATTGAGAGTCAAATTAGTGAATTATTTAAAGAATTTTTGCCAAGTTTACTTTATAAGTTTAGCTTGAAATACACCACACAATCATTTGATCAGTTTCATAAGGATTTACTAATTGAAGAGCAAGAAGGCGGCGACAGTAGAAGAAAGAATAGAATTTTGTTGAAGGACCTAGATCCTGAAAATCCATTCAGAATTTCACCGGGTTCTCTGATGAGATTAACGAGACTATCATCTTCAAGACAAACATTGGCCATTGATACTGGAAATGATAAGTTAAGCTGCGATAAGTTAAACAAGGATGTTATCTCTAAATCTTTTATGAACATAATTCTTAATTCTTCCAATAGTTATAATGCCAATAAATTGGAATTGTCGGATGTCGATTTCAAATATGGTAATATTCACAATAAGATTGATTTTATTAAAAACTTTCAGAATAGGAATTTTATAAAAAATAACTCCGTTGAAGTAAAGCCAAGAAGAAGAGTTATCAAAATGAAATCTAAAAGGCATTTAAAGGAAACAGAAATTAGTGAGCCTGTTAACGAGACACCATTATTTGTTGAAGATCCACACCTATCTGTCTTTAGTGATGATAATGAAGAAGATGCGCTGGTTTTCTATGATGATGCAAAATCTATGACACTCAAATCAGAACCAATATCAAGAATGTCGTCTCGAAGGACGACTATGAGTCCAGAATTATCCATAGATTTACCAAATGTGGAAATCAAACCATTACAAATGAGAAGGTTGTCATCAATAAACAATCATGGGAATAGTAGACGGCCTTCATCAATATCAATGGCACCAAGTGGATCTTATAGATCCCATTTATTTATGACAGATGCTAAGACCATGCGAAAGGCTAACAGCGAGTCTGCAGGAAGAACGTCGTCCATGGAACCAGAGATGGAACACAAAGAAACAAAGGTTAAAGTGAAGATAATATCACCATCAGCACCAAGACAACTTCGACTAGCTTTAGAAAAAGGTGAAGAAAGATTAATCCAAGAAAGAATGGATAAGTTACTGGCAAATTATCCACCTCCTCCCTACACATTATAATATGAAGTTTTTTTTATAGTTTATTATATTATATTATATTAAGTTGATGATTTTATACAAAAGAAAAAGTTAGATTGATCTATCTTAATTAGAATAGAGTTTCTTTTGTTCTTCCCATTCTGATCTAGTAAAAACCTTTTGAGTGAAGGCATGAATACCAGCAATTTCGTCTTTTAACGCAGAGTTGACGATACGGTGGCGGGCTAACTTGTTCTTACCTTCAAAGACATCAGACACGATGATCACAGCAAATGCCTGGCCACAGCCACCACTCATGTCTTGAACCTCAACGTCTGCTGGCCCCAGTCTGGTCTTGATGATGCTCGTAAGTGATTCAGCTGTCAAAGACATGATAATTAAAGTAAATATAATTGGTGAAGTTTTCCAGGTGGAAGAACTTTCTTCAAATTAAAATGCAATCATTGTCTATTAGCAAGCCAATTTTAACTCGTTTAACTTCTGTATTAAATAAAGTGTACCCATTAGCACATGCTGATAATACATGGGATAATACAGGGCTCTTACTTGATTGTTCTAATGATGAAACTGAGGTTGTACAATCAAGTGATAAATTAAAAGTTCTCTTGACAATCGATTTAACTCAACAAGTTGCACAGGAAGCTATTGATAATAAAGCCAATGTGATCATTGCTTACCATCCTTTTTTATTTTCTAAATTTAATAGAATAACTCCTGTTTCCAATCCACAACATAAATCTTTAATTAAATTGATTGCCAATGGTGTCTCTGTGTACAGTCCACACACTGCTGTTGATGCAGCAAAAGGCGGTGTTAACGATTGGTTGGTTGATTGTGTTTCTAAAGGTTCTAATTTGCTTAAAAGGGATGTTATTGAAAAGGCACAAGATGGCACTCCTGATGTTGGTATGGGTAGAATCGTTGAATTTGAATCTCCAATTACTCTTGAGGAAGCCATTTATAGAATTAAATCAGCCTTAGATTTACAAGTTGTTCAATTTGCTTCCAAAGAGGCGCCTAATGTTAAAAAGATTAAAACAGTTGCTGTTTGTGCTGGTTCTGGTTCTGGTGTTTTTAAAGGTGTTGATGCTGATTTATATTTCACCGGTGAATTAAGTCACCATGAAGGTCTTGCTTTAAAGGAAAGTGAAAAGGCCGTTATTGTTTGCAATCATTCGAATACTGAAAGAGGTTATTTAAAGGTTATGAAAGAACTTTTAGAAGGTGAATTAGCAAATGAATTTCAATTTATTGTTTCCAAATATGATGAAGATGTTTATCAACCATTTTAAATAAAAACCCCTAGTTAAACTTTCTTAAAACATTTATAAATAATATTTTTAGTCTTTCTATAAAAAGAAAGAAAAAGAATCAATAATCAATAACAAAATATACATATAAGACGGGGAGCCTTAAAGACTATCTTCGAAGTCTTCAATGGTATCTAATCTTTTTTCAACTTCTTCGTCAGATAATTTAACACCACAACTAACAGAAAATTGGCCACCACATCCAACTATTTGAATATCGTGATTTCTAGTGGCAGTGTTGTCAATTCTAGTTGGTTTTGCAACGTCATCATCTAAGTTACCTAAACCTAATGCATATGTATCTGCAAATCCCCAAGAATAAACAACACCTGATTTGGTAACAGCAAGCGTATGATGAGAACCACATGAAACTGTTTTACATGGTGGAAGTGTTGTCAATTTATATGGAGTTGGTAATGATCTAACGTTCCCATGATCGTCAACAATACAATCATCTAAAGGCAATTTTTCCTTCTCAATACCAATTTCTTTCATATCGTATCTACCAAAGGTATAAACATCACCAGTAGAACTCAAAGCAATAGAATGGTGTTCACCACCGGTAATAAAAACAATATCTTTGTCTCTTAGGGATTTAATCTCAGTTGGTTTGGTAATCATAGCACCATCTTCGACGTTGGCACTAATACCACATTGACCATATTGGTTCAAACCCCAGGTCAACACTTTACCATCAACAGTGATTGCAAATGAATGGAATTCGCCCGAACCAATAAATTTAATATGTTTTAAACCAAATGATCTTGGTTCAAGTGAGGTCATTGTATACCTTTCAAGAATCTTACGACCTAATTGAAATTGTTGACCATTACCCCAAGCGTAAACAACACCTTTACTATCTAAAGCTAAAACGTGATCTTTTCCAGCCACTAATTGAACAATATCTTCTAATTCGTTAATCTTTGTTGGCGTCTTTTCAATTTTGACATCCTTTGAGAACCCTAAAATACCTTCATTGTTTCTAAACGTACCCCAAGCATAAACTTCACCAGAATCTAATAAAACAGCAGAAATGTTATCACCGGCAGCCAATTGTACTATTTTCTTATCATTTAATTTTAAAGATTCAACAACTGCAGGGGTTGATTCAAATTCATTCAAATCACCATCTTCATCATCACTTTCTTCACCCATATCTTTCAATTTTTCACCACCTTGTGAATCCCTTGCAAGAACACCGGAATCATTATTACCCCAAGTCCATAATTTGTTTTCATTATCTAAAGCTAAAACATGCATACCACCAACGGAAATGTCCACAATGTTTTTTAAGAAAGCATTCAATCTAGGTCTCTTAACTTCCTTAGTAGATGCTTGCGGACCAAGTCCTAGTTCACACATTGATCCTGAACCCCAAACAAATGTGTCCAAAGGCGTCGTATTAACGTTATGATGAACATTAATTGTTTTTAATCTCTTAGCTCTAATAGCTTCCAAAGAATGTTTTTCCCTTTTAGCATATGGATGGGCATTAACCTTGCCTGATTTCTTATTAACTCCACTGTTAACCTTAACCATGCTTTCTGTTTATAAGAAGAAAAGTATATAATGTCTTAATAAAGTTTTTTCTATTATGTTGTGAAAAATATTTCAAAGTGTATAGATCCGGGCTGTGCAAGATCTACTTTTCAAAAAAATTTTTAAATTTTTTTTCACCTTTTTTCTGAATATAATTGTTTCAATTTTAACCAATAAAAGATATGGGAAAGATTAGTACAAAAGATCAAAAGGATAATCAAAGACACATTCCATTATATAAGGATATAGCCGAATCACAGGGTGTTTTACCAGTTTCTAAGAAATCTAAGAAATCTAAGAAAAATTCACATAAAAGAATTGATGATGAAGATGATCAAAATTCTCTTGATGCTGTTAGTTCAAGAAGAGTTTTACAATTAGCAAAAGAACAACAAGATGAAATTGAAAAAGAAAATGATATGGAAGAGGAAGCTAGTCGTCCAAGATTTCAGATTATTCATGAAAGTGAAGATGAAGAAGAAGAAGAACTGGAGGAAGAAGAAGAATTTGGTGAAGAAGAATACTATGAAATAGAAGAAGATGAAGAATTGGACGATAAAGATGTTGCATTATTTGAAGCCTTCTTTAAGGGAAAACAAGGTAACAATGCACCATTTCAAAGTATTAACTTAGCAGATAAGATTATGGAGAAATTAAATGAAAAGAAAAGGGCTGAAGAAGAAGAAGAGGAAGTTGTTGCAAGAGAACAAAAGATTCATAAACCAGAACAAGGTGTTATGTTACCACCTAGAGTTATTGAAGCATATGAAAGAGTTGGTGATTCATTAAGAGCTTGGACTCATGGTAAACTACCAAAATTATTTAAAGTTTTACCAACTATCAAGAACTGGGAAGATTTAATTTATGTTACACAACCTGAATCATGGACACCGAACGCAGTTTATGAGGCTACACGATTATTTATTTCTAATTTAAATGCAACTAAAGCTGAAAGATTTGTTACATTAGTTTTATATCCAAGATTTAGAATGGACATTGAACAAAGTGAAGGTCATAAATTGAATTACCATTTATTCAGAGCATTAAAAAAGGCACTCTATAAACCACAAGCATTCTTTAAGGGATTTTTGTTCCCATTAATTGAAGAAAATTGTAGTTTGAGAGAAGCAATGATTGCTGCATCAGTTTTAACAAAAACATCAATCCCAGTTCAACATGCATCTGTTGCTCTTTCTTGGTTATTAGAACAAGAATATACACCAGCGTCAACTGTTTTTATTAGAGTTTTGGTTGAAAAGAAATATGCATTACCATATCAAACAATTGATGATTTAGTTTTTTATTTCATGAGATTTAGAATAGTTACTGATAAATCAAGTAATTCAAACGTTGAATCAATAATGGATGTTGACGACTTAGATCATGACTATAAACGTAAAGTCAACCAAGCACCTGAATTACCTATTGTTTGGCATAAAGCATTTTTATCCTTTGCTCAAAGATATAAAAATGATATAACAGACGATCAAAGAGATTTCTTAATGGAAACATTAAGACAAAGAGGCCATAAACAAATCGGATCTGAAATCAGAAGAGAATTATTAGCAGGTAAAACAAAGCAACTACAAGAGCAAAAGATGCAAATAGAGAAGCCGATTTCTAATTTAAATAATGATGTTATGTCTTATTTTTAGAAGTAATGAAAAGGAAGGGACGAGTGGAAAGAAATAATTCATTAAATATACACAAGAAAAAAAGTATCCCTTTTGATATTATTATTTTTATAAATCCACTTGTATTAATAAATTAGAATATAAATATTCTTCACCTAATAAATCATATAATTTTAAGTATCTAAATCCATTATTTAAATTTTCGATTCTAAAAGAACAAGAACCAATAATTGATTTTTGTGTTTTAATTATTATTCTAATGAACCCTAATTTATTTAAATTTGTTAAATATTTCAAATTTAGCTCTGAATTCCATATAGGATTAAAACCGTTATTTTCAATTGCATTTGTTTGAAATGAAGCATTAGGACTATTAAAGTGAGTTATATTATCAAATGTTTTTATTTTTAAATTTTTAGGATCATTTAAGTTGTATGATATTGGGATTATATTGTAAAACTCAATTTCACAATATGGATCAATTGTGTTATGATTCAAAGGTTTTAAAAGTTGATTTGCTGAAATAATTTTTATTTTGATTTGTCTTTTCCACATTTTTGAATAATTACTTAACAAAATTTCTTTATTTCTTTCCCTTGTTCTCATTACCTTTGGTTTTAAATAAAAACCATTATTATTAATACATTTAAAAAGTGATTCGTTAAGTTCTTGACCAATATCCCAAATTTGCCAATTAGTTGCAACCATTTGGACACCCAAGTCCCAAAATGGTATTGGATTGAAATTATTGGATTTGTATCTCATTATTGATGGGTATAATCTCATTAAATAAAATTCGTTATGTTTTAAAATTGATTTTAGCTTATCTTCGTTATCAATCATTTTCAATAAATTTTTATCACCAAATGAAAATATATGATTAAATGTTTTTGATTCAGGTAATGAAAAGTTTCTAAACCTCAAACCAACCATATATGGAGCTAAATTTGTAAGCTGTGGTGATATTAAAATTTGATTTTTTAAGTTGTTTTTAAGTGTTGTTGAAATAGATGATTCATCACTACTATTTGGAGAACTAGGAGTAGATAAAGATGATGAGGAAGAGGAAGAAGAAGAAGAAGAAGAAGAAGAGGAGGAGGAAGATAAAGAAGAAGAAGAAGAAGAAGAAGAAGACAATGTTATTGATGATATTATATCATCTATTACTTCAGTTGTATTTGATTTTTTAACTTTTAATAAAATTTTGTTTCTTATTTGATTAGGAGTTGGTAATTTTATTTCATCAGATATGGGAGCTATGACTAACAAGTCACTTAATATTCGTTTCATTATTTCAATACATTTCAACTGAATTTTAATTGAACATTTAATTTCTAAAGATATTATCAATGGTAAGGAGGTATTCCAAAATGAATATTTCTTTATGGTCTCAATAACAGATTCAAAATCGATTGAATTAGTTAAAGTTCTACCATGAGTAACAACTGGTACTGAATCTGATTCCCAAATATCTATTTCCAAACTTCTGCAACCTCTTTGTAATGCTTTTATATAACCTTCAATTGAAGATTTTCCATATATTTGTTTGCCTAGTAAATAAGTATTATGTGAAGAGGAAATAAAATAATCATTAATTGGATGATCAAAATACGTTGAACTTATTACATCTTTGAATGGATTGCAATTTAATAAATAATCATTTAAGTTCATTAAAGATAGTTCATTCGATGATCTGTACTTGTTAAATAAACTTTTTATACCATCTTCAGTAATTGATTGATTTTTTTGAATTTGTTTTATAAATTTAGTGAATTCAATGATATTTAATGATTCTTTATTTTTAATATTTAACTTATGCAAAATTTGTCTTAATTCATTTTTAAACTTTAATTTCTCAATTAAGTCCTTAAAGTCATTAAAATTCAATAATGGTTTATCATACTGATTAAATAAATGAGTCAAATGATTTGGATTTATAAAAATATTCAATTCATTTAGTAATTCAATTAGATGCTTATAATCGATAGTTTTAAAATTGGGTTCATTGATAATTTCATTTAAATGATTGACACCTCCTTTTGATAAATCAATCAGTTTAGAGATTAAAGACACGATTAAATCAAATTGGTCTTTTGAGTTTGCTATAAGATGCATAATTTTCAAACTAGGTGATTTATTGAAATTATAATATATTATAGTTATCCAATAAGGAGAAAATAAATTAAATTGTGTTTGATAATTTAGAGTGTCTTTACTATGATATCTCAAAGATTGAACATTTTGAAATTGGAATTGTGAATTAGATTTCCATTTCATTGTCCTTTTATTGATATTGATTTGAAATTTTCGTTTAATTTGTTTTGATTTTGAAATTTTCATCAATTCAAATTCTTTTATATTTGGATCATCTTGAATAAATTGTCTTATTGGAGATTCGTCATTTGGAGAATTAGCACCTCTTAAAAGTGAAAGATTTTTTGATAATGATGTTTTTATAGGAACAGACATCCCCTTAAAGGAAAAAAAAATCAAGTGAAATAAAGGAACATGATTTTTTTTTTTTTTTTCATTATTTTATCATTAATACTAATAATAATACTAATACAAATAATAATAATAATAATAATACAAATAATAATAATAATAATAATAATAATAATATAAATATAAATATAAATAATAATAATGTTGTTATAATTAATATATAAAACGTTTATAAAGAAGTGTATTATACTATAAGTAATTAAATAGTAAATTGATGAAGAAGAAAATAAAAGCTTAATTTGAATCCAATTTAAGTCTCTTTTGAGACCATTCAGTAAGATCCTTACCTCTAGCATAGTATATTTTATCAAGACCCTTTTTAGAGTCATCATCATCATAAACATCTCTATCAGCAGATTCAAATCCATTGAAAGTAACATGAGGCAAGACACAAAGATCATACACTTGAACAGGACCTGCCAATAAACTGAAAGTTTTATATGAAAACCTTTGATCAGGATCAACATAAGGTCCATATATTTTCTTAGATAAACCCCTAGCAAGACCACCATGATTTTTATTTTCCATGGATGTAAAGTAAGGAGCTTCACTAATAGAATTCATATACTCAAAGGCAGTATCAGTAAAAAGTAATTGACCTGTGAATTGAATTAATGGATTACCGTTTACATCAACTCTTTGATATTGTTCATCCCAATTAATTTCTTTGATGGTATCCTTTTGAGTAAACGCAATCAACACAATTCTTGATATCACCTTACGTAATAAAGGATGATGTGCTTTGGCTCTAAATAAGTTGGTATTAAATGTCAATCTTCTTGAAAAATGATTTGACCAAGATGGATTATTAAAGTCTGCATCAACTCCGATCCAAAATTTCGTCTTTAACATTGGAGATTGCCACCAATATTTAATTGGCTTGATATTAATCGTATCCACATCCGCATATACACCTCCATTAATAAAGATAAGAAGATATTTCAGAAACTCAAACCTTAATCTTTGATTTGGAAGAGATCTCAACGCGTCAATAACTTCTGGAACTGTTGGCCTCAAAAAATCCACAACGTGATCCTCTGCTTCCTCAATAGTCAAAAACTGGTATTCATGATCATCGTTAGCTTCCCTCCATCTTTCAATCAACGTTTCCACATCTTCTGGGACCTCTTGTGATTTCCACACTTGAAAAATATGTTGTTCCACATTATCTTGTTCTCTATATGGGAAATGATATGCAAGTCTATCTTCGATCGCTTTAAGAGAAAAAATGTTCTTTCTTGGTAAAGAATGAATCATGTTTTCATTACTGTTTTCCATGTTATTGTTGTTATTATTTGAATTTGATTCCATTAAACTTAATGTCTGTTGTCGATTTGTCGATAGCCCGACATTCGCCTGATACACATTTAAAACCGTAAAGGAGACTAGCACAGAAACCAAGAACCACTTTAGCCCAGCGTTCATCCTTGTCTCTTATATCTCAAGTTTTTAAAGAAAAAGAGGTTCTTTTAAGAAGAAACCTTTAACTTGTTATGATGAGAAATTCACCTTCGAGCGCGCCTTTTGTTTTGGCGCATGGTGCTCAGTCTGTGTCAGATCATTATCGACGTGTTTGACTGCCCTTATTTGATTCAAAGTATTTATTAAACATTCACATTATTATCATCACTTCTTGACAACAATATATAACTTTCTCCCATCTTAAAAGTAAAGAAATTACGTCTTAAATTTTCAAAGCTTTAAGTTTTTTTCTCGACGCCAAAATTTTGCAAAGGTGAGCCTTCAAAATTGGAATGGAAATTTCTCAGAAGAAAAACAAAAGTGTTTTGTTGAAAAGAAAGAAAAGTAAGAAAAGAGAAGATTAGTAAGTAAGATGACTCCGATTCGTGTCAGGGTATTGTTGCTATCGTTGGCGATGCTGACACTTTTAACGGTGTCGTGGTTTGCGTTTCATGATTCGAGTAAAAACGCGTTAGATTTCAATTTGGGGTCTATTCCTTCAATAAATAGTTATTATAAAATGAAGTTGGCTGGTAAAACACTTGAAGAAGAGAAAGAAAGAGAGCAGGAAGAAAGAGAAAAAGATAGCGGAATTCTTTTAGATGATGCAGAACAGTTGAGATTGCTTTATTTAGATGAGTCGCATTCAGGTATTGTAGCAGGTGGAGTGACAGGAAACATCTATAATGCAGAAGATGAGAAGAAATATAAGGAAGAAAGTGAAAGTCAAGATGATAGATCTAAGACATTAAGTCAAAATGATATGCCAGACGCAGAATCTTTTGGAGATATTACACCGGGAGAATTCTTAAAGGGAGATGCGACATTCCAGTCATTCTTCAAATATATCTTTGATCTTATCAATAACAATCATTTATCACATCCTTTAAAAAGAAGAATGCAGTTGAAAAATGGTAAACCTATTATTGATAACGTTTTATTTTTTGCGGATACAGAATCAAGACTTTCTGAATATGATTTGTACACTTTCTTTGATTACCCACAAAATTTTCTGGATGATTTGAAAACTAAACATAAAAATGTTGTTGAAGGATTACCAGATGTTAGTCCTAATTTCTATTCTGGTAATGGATATATCATGGTTGGTGGTGGCATCTATTCTTGGTATGCTCTTCTTGGTATTGAAACTCTTAGAAGAGTTGGTGCTAAATACCCAGTTGAAGTTTTATTACCTGATATTTCTGATTATGAATATGATTATTGTGAAGTTGTTTTACCAAAGTTGAATGCTAAATGTATTGAAATGTATAGAGTGTTTGGTAAGAAGACACTTGAACATTTTGATGTTAAAGGTTACCAATATAAAGCCTTTTCTCTTTTAGCATCATCATTTGAAAACGCCTTTTTGTTAGATTCAGATGCTTATCCTATTAAAAATCCCGATGTTTTGTTTGATTCAGATCTTTATTTGAAATATGAAATGATTACCTGGCCTGATTTTTGGAGAAGAACAGGTTCTCCTCATTTTTACGATATTCAAGGTAAAGCAATTGGTCAAACACCTATTAGACATTTAAATGATTTCTTTATCAATCCAAAATACATGGATTATGCACGTTCCGAAGATTGTTTATTTTCAATGACCTTCCATGATAGAAAGGGTACTTTACCTGATTGGACTACAGAATCAGGTGAAATGCTCATTAATAAGAAAACTCACTTTAAAACTCTTTTATTGGCATTATATTATAACTTTGATGGTCCTTATGGTTATTATCCATTACTTTCTCAAGGTGGTGCTGGTGAAGGTGATAAGGAAACATTTGTTGCTGCTGCTAATTTCTTTGATTTACCTTGGTATCAAGTTAATAAACCACCTGAGAGAGCATTTGGTTGGTATAACGATGAAGAAAACTTTGAACATTCTTCAATCGTTCAATATGATCCTATATTAGATTATGAAATTTTGGAAAAATTAAAGTCTAAACTGAGACAAGATATGGAAGAAGGTGGTGAGGACTTTAAATATCATTATGATAATTACTTCCCTAAGTTTTTTACTCCTGATAGCGGGCAACCAATGTTTTATCATGTTCATGATCCAAAAATGGATCCTTTCCATATTGTTAAAAAAGGATTCACAACTAACTTAGAAAATCAAAAGATTCGTAATATGGGTGAGGATTTTCCAAGAACTGATTTTGATTTGGAATTATTTGTTTGGGAAAAGATTGATCAATATGTTTGTAAAGATCAAATTGAATTTAATGGATTTGATGGTGCTGACTGGCAATCCCTTTGTAAATCCTTCATTCAAGAAGAATTGGATTTCCTTAGAACTAGTGCTGAACGTATTTGGAGAGACTGGACCCCTGAAAAGGCCGTTGAACAAATGAGAGGTGTTGAGTATAAATGATATATTATATAATTACTGTATTTTTCATAATTTAAAACAATAAAATTGGTAAATTCATTAATAGGCAAAGATTGATAATTTAAGGAAATAAAGTTAGTATAACTGTTTTAATAATTTAAACTTAGCGTCGTTTATTATAGATATATATGGTTGGCTTAATTTTGACCGTTAGTCTGCATAAGCGTAAACAAATGTTGTCAAGCTTTGATGAAAGAAAAATGAACCAGCAAAGCAAACAAATATTTTAACTTCATTGAAAACATTTGGTTAACAGTTTTTCTAAATGCAAAACACATAATTTATTAGCATAAAAGATATCAAAACGTTTTTTGATTTACTGAAAGTGTTGACATTTTATTTGCACATATAATCACATTCTTAAAAATTCTCTAGAAAACACATTTAAATTTGTTTTATTACAAACGAAAAATGGGTCAAATCTTCAGCTATTAAAAAAGAAATATTTGTTGGCTTACACATAATTAATTTGGTTTTGAAAAAGTATAGAATGGATATTAAGAATACTTCTTCCTTGAAACTTCTTTTAAAATGGTTTTTGAAAACAGAGGCTTTTGTGAAACTTTCAACCATATTTGGCACTAGCTTTTTGATTTTATTATTCATAAAGTAAAACAAAATGTATTCAGCATTGGTTTGCATTTATGTGCATATGTACATTATTCTGACCTTGCATTTGGTGATTGTTATAATACGCTCAGCGTTTCAGTATATAATAAGACTCAATTATGTAAGCATATATGTCCATCAATTAGTTATTATTTACAACTATTAAAAGAAAAGACTAAATTTAACTTGGACCTGCTAGAAATTAAAATTCTTTCTATGTCCTATATGAAGTATTTAAAAATATGTTTGTTCATATTAAAATTTGTGTGTAATATTATACTATTAGATAGCTTTTGAATTCAAGCATATGATTGTGAAATTATAAATTATATTAGCTATTTTTTAGTTTTTTTGCTCACAAGTAATAGCTTATATTAGGGTTTACTCTACCTAAAATTTGTCGATCTTTTCTATAAATTAATATCTTAATAATAAGTTTATAGGTTTTAAACTTTTTCATATCAAATCCATTTTTATATTAAAATTTTAGCTTATATTAACTTTATTTACTATTGAGAGAAAAGACCAATAATTTTATTTAGATGCCCTCTTGAACAATACATAACAGTAATTTTGAAAAACATAAAAAGTAAGAAAAATTACTTTTTTAACTAATAGTGTTCATGAATTATGACCATTTTGTGCAAACGTAAAAATGCATATAAGTTATAGGTATAAATAAACAAACCTCTTGTATTGATTATATGATCTTTACATTCAAGAAATTATACATTTATTACTTGAAATGGTTCTTAGATAAATTTTGTTTATTTTATACCTCAAGTTGGGTTGATATATATAGATATAATAAGGTAAATATTGACAATAAATTTTATGTATTTTATTTCCTTATATTGCATTGTGGTAAACACAGTAATATTGTAATTTTAAATGTTTCTGCTTAATCTGTTTTTTAGTCATGAGCACAAATATTTTTACTCTGTTTGACTAGATTTATTACGTGTATTGCATGAGGAATGTATAATGGAAGTAATTTAAGAATAAAATGGCAATAATCAACTTCCAAAACATATATTTTGTCAGTTTAACGCTACATAAAAACACTTTCAAATTTGTCTTAATTCAGCTACCATGCAAATTAAAAAAAAAAGGAACCTTTAAAGTCATGTATGATAATAAAATTACAGTGAAAAGTGTTGTTAGTAGAAATCTAACATATTCCCTGAGAATGTAAATTAATCATTATAATATAAAATTTAGTTATACTGGTTTAAGGGTTGATAGTAGCCTACTTGAGCAACTTAGTATATACTTTTCCACATAAAAGATATGAAGACCTCAAACCAAAATAATAAATAAAACCTATAGCTTTGCGTTATAGTATTATTACAGGTAGAGGATAGTATATCATACGCTCAATTGTTACAACACTCAATACTTAACACTAAATACTGGCTACTCTTTTTTTAATTTTTCATAATTTTTAATTTTTAATTTTTCTTTCTTTCCCTGTTGATAAAACACAATATTCTTTATAAATAAATCAAAACCCATGGAAATTAAAGTTAGAGTATGAAATGATCTATTTATTTTGCTTTACATGTAGATTACCAATGAAATAATAACTTACTAACAAGCCAAATATTTAAATTTCTTTTAAAAACAGTCATTGACAGGTCGTCTTATTACACTTGAAGCAGAACCTCAAGATACAGTTGGATCATTAAAAGAACAAGTGGAGGCAACAGAGGGGATTCCTCCTGCCCAACAACGGTTTCTTTATGCAGGACGTCAACTAGAAGATTCAATGACCCTTGTAGATTGCGGTATCTCTGCTGGAAGTGAATTGCACTTAGTGTTGTCTCTCAGAGGTGGTAAAGGCCTCTAATTTGAAACCAAAATGTGTTACGTAAGCTGAGTTTTATATATCTTAATTTATAAAGAAAGAAAAAAAATTAAGAAAAAATCAACAACTTTTCAGAACACTTTTCTCTTCTTAATATAGCTATTAAATAGAAGGAGTGAGAATTTTCTTTTTATAGTAAAGTAATTTATTTTTAATATGACTAGTGTTGCAGATAAAATAGAAAAGATTAAATCACAATGTCAACAAGAAGGCTTTTTTTATAATGCTACAACATTAGATCCATCATTAGCTCTTGCTAAACCACCAAATGTTACTGCCATCCAATGGGAAAATGCAATTGCTAAAAAGCCTTCATATTCATCAGTGCCAGTTAAATGGGAGGGATTTCAAGAAGTATTTAATCGTGTTGATATGGAATCTCAACATGTTAATACTTGTCGAACATTAATGAATCAAATTGAAACTAAATTAGATTCTTTAATGAATAACCATACTTTGAATACTAAGTTAGCCAAATGTCAGCTAAAACAAAGAAACCTTGAATCAAAATTACTTAAAATTGCAATTAATTTATCTGTTTTAAAATCAAAAGGATATCCTCTATCACCTCAAGAGGAACAACTAGTTCAAGGATTTAATAACTTAATGGAAAAACTTGATGATCCAATGGGTCTTGTTAGAATTAACGAATTATGGGCTAAATTGAATAAATTAAAAGAATCTTCAAATGATCTTTCATTATCGGTTTCTCATCATGGTGATTCTGCTAAAACTTCGCAATCTTTAAATAACTTAGTTAATATTGTTGGTAAGCAACAAGAAGCTATACAATTGTTATGTGAAATGGTTTCTGAAGATCAGCAAATTTTAAAGGAAAAGGGATTATAATGTATTTTTATATTATTTTAATAGATAAAATGGTTTTGTTACATTAGTATTATTTTCATGACCTTACATGCAATATTTTACTTTATATGCTTTTTCTATTATATCTTTATATGTGGTTTGATCAGGTAATCATTATACCACTTGGTTCACTTATATTCAATGCTCATCTAAAAACATATGTCATAATATCTTGTTTAAAAATAAACTTGATAACCACCAATTAATTTTTTCGTACAAATTATATAATTTGAAATATGTAAAGGCTTTTAAATAGACACTTCAGTTAATTTTTTAACGTTTATTATATTTCATGTGTTTTATGTTCTTCAATTAACAAAAATACTTAACAATCTTTTGGTATTTTTATTGAATTTTATTTCAGCTTAGTAGTCTTTGGATATTTGCAGTTTTCTCTACTTTTTTCTGAACAAAAAACCTATATTTACTTTTCTGGTTCTGATTATAGTCGAATTAAACAAAATTATGGTTGTTTCTTTGGTTTTATTTTAGTATAGGTAGTAAAGTTATTCAAATTTGTTGAATTGATCATGTCAATGCTTGCTCATTTGTAGTCTACTCACAAAATTGACTTTAATATCTGGAGTTATTTTATTAACTTAAAAACAAACTAATTATTTTGTATTTGTTCTTTTTAATGCTACAACAGTTTTTTTTTTGAAGCTTATCATTATATTAAACGTAAATGCTTTGAATAATAATAATAATTTTTTTTAGCTACTCTTTAAATTATGTATCAATTAGATTTTGTAACTGGGTATCAGTGCCATTAGCTATTGTAATTTATATGTTATCACTATTGCTGAGAAAGAAATTAATAGACCAGTTACTTGGAGATCTTGTTAATAAAAATTACATCATTTTTGAACAAAATTACTAGATGTAGTAAAATGTCAATTATTTAATATTATGAAAGTGCAATTAAATTTACCTTTTATTAATTAGTTTCTTTTAATCTTGCACTGTAGGCTTTACACTTTTTACACTTCATCAAAATCTTACAAAATCCAATAATCAAAATTTGCTTACGTAAGTCATAATATTATTTGAAAATTTTGGAGGCAAATTTCGAAATTTTGAATATTTAGAAGATCAACAAAAAGTGTTGATTTAAATTTTTTTAGTTAACAAAAATATACATCTTTATATTCATTATAGTATATAAATTTGTATAGGAATTAACATTTAGTATAATTAAACACAAATGGAATCAACAATTATATATTACTTACCATCACGAACACCTCTTGCAGGATCAAGAGATGAAGCATCAGCATCAGCTAAATTGCTTGAAGCTAAGAAACATTTAAAACAAATTCTACCGAAGTTGACATCCACTATGGGATCAATTTCAACCAATAATGATTATGTTATTAATTATCAATTGGGTTCAGCTAGTAGTAATTCTATTAATGGGAATGAGTTGGCATATATTGTGTTCACAGATAAATCATTTAACAATGAAGAGATTGTTCAATCATACCTAAAAGAAGTTCAAAACGAATTCATTCATATTTATGGACAACAATTAACCCCTCAGGTTATGCCATATCAATTTATGAACTTTGAATCATTTATTATGAAAACAAGTAAATTATATTCAGATTCAAGGGTTAACAAGAATATGTCAACAGTTAACTCATTACAAGATCAATTAATGGATGTTAAAAGTATTATGAATCAAAATATCAATGATTTATTAAATAGAGGAGAAGATCTTAATTCATTAAGAGATTTAAGTTCAAATTTGAAATTACAATCTAATAAGTATAAAAAATTAGCTAAAAGAATTAATTGGGATTTGTTAATTCAACAATATGGAATGTATGCATTAATTATTGGTATTTTATTGTTGATAATTTATTTTATGATGTAATTAAATGTGAGAAATGTCCTTTTATTGTTTCTATATAGTTAATAATTTTTTCAGTAATCATCACTATTTTTGATTTCTCTTTCTTTCTTGATTAACTTAGTACGTTCTTTAGTAGATAGTTTTTTAGTTGTGTTTGAAGAAGAATATGATCTGGTATCGTCATCGTCATCATCACCATCATCATCATCATCATCACTATCGTTATCATCTTTATCAGAGTTTTTCAATTCAACTTTTAATAAATCTCTTAATTCTTTATTTTTAATAACCCAAACACGAACATTACCTAAGAGAGAAAACTTTAGCATTTCCAATCGATATAAAGCAACAAATGATTTGATTTTGATGAATTTTGTTTTACTCAAGGCTAATGAATCTAATAATGAGTGTCCACCATTTAATGTTTTCAAGCAAGATTTAATTAGGTTTTTATTACTATCCTTTGAAGCCTTACCCTGCTTTTTAACACCTTCATTATTAAAATCAGAAATCAAGTCAACTAAATCATCAAAAGCATTTTGTGAATCTTGACAGCATTCAAAACAAAGAGCAGTCAAAGAGCAAAGCTTTTGTTTTAGTTCTCTATTTTGGCTTCTTTCATTAAACAGTAATTCAATCAATTCTATTAATCCAATATCATCAACCGTACCGACAATAACGTCATCACAGTTTCTCCCGGATTCAAAGGCTAGACCTATTGCAATACCGATCACATCACAAATAGAAGCAACAAGATCATCAGATAATTTAACTGAGGATTGTAATAAAAGCATCATAATTGCAACATTTTTCAGCATACTATGATTTTCAGAATCACTGTATAATATGAGTAAAGAAAGAGCAAAAGATTTTAACTTCAGAGATTCTCTTTCCATATCTATATCAACACTTTCACCAGCATTTATCGTATTCATTGACCATTTTAAGAAATAAGGTAAAATTCTAGATACAACTTCATCACCGACGGAGTCAATATCAATAGTAATCATGGCATCAATGCATCTTAACCAAACTTGCCAGGTGAATAAATTAGAGTCTTTTGGCTCAACTTTAAATAAATTGACTAATAATTCATCATTTAAACCATTATTACCGAGATAAACTTCATTTGAACCATTAATCAACATTCTGTAAAGATGACTAAGAATTAAATCTCTTTCATCAATAGAAAGTTTCATTTTATTTGAAACAATTAAAGAATTTATTAATTGTTCGACACCATAAATTTGATCAATTTGTGCTTGAGGTGACTCGATTGAAGATTCTAAATCATCTTCAGGGTTCAAAATAAAAGAAATTAATGAATTTTGACGACTTTCTTGTCTTGATAATGGAGAAGAAGGTGATAAAGTTGTTTTTAATGGAGGGCTATGTTGGCTCAAAGACAACTTATTTAATTTTGAGTTGAGTTCAGAAACAAAATCGTTAGAACTAGATGGCGGCTTTAACATTGACTTTTGTAGTTTTGACATGTTAAAGATTTATGTTATTGATTATTGGTACAGAATAAAATAGGGTATTATTGGACAATAAAAAAAAAAATTTTGATAAAAAAAAAAATGATGTAGTATGATATTAAAGATTTATTTAAAATATATATATATATATAAAGGTTTACGTAGTTTAAGTTACAAAAGCGGATAAGAAAAGGGTGAAATGGCTAAAAAAAAAAAGAGAGCATAAGAAAAAGACAACATCAAGAAAGGTAAAAGTTTGATATAAATGTGCACAGCACATTCATTATGATGAATATTGATATATATAGAGGATAATAGTGATTAAGAATTCTTAAGTCTTTCAATTTCATCTTGTAACTCACGAATATAAGCGCAACCGAGTTCGACTGTAGTAGCTTTTGAAGGAACAGACACTTCACGTTTATAATCTTCTGGTATTAACTTTTCAAGATCTTGAATTGCAACGTTCATTCTATTCCGTCTACCTTGTTCAGCTAATTTGTGAGTCATTTTTTTATCACCAGATGAAGAGGTGATTGAATTGTTAAGAGAAGTTCTTGAATTTTGGCGTGAAAGAATGCTAGTACCAACAATCCCATTAGTAGTTGTTACATTCATATTTGGTGTATTTAATGGACTATTTACACTATTATTATTATTATTATTATTATTATTTGTTGTGTTTGTGTTTGTGTTTGAACTTGAATTTGAATTTGAATTCATAGATATATGTTGACCATAAGATGAATTGCTTGTTTTATTATTTGTTTCCCTTGATAATGGTGTCAACGATGGAGATTGCAAAGAAGTCATATTTGAAGAAGGTAAAATAACTGGAGATGAATGCGTTGACTTCAATCGATTTGGATTGATCAGAACGTTAGAATGCTTTTTATAACTGGTATCAATATTTGGTGGTGGGGGTAGTTGGAGATCTATATCAGGTAAAAACTCAAATATATTACTAGAATTAATAGTATTACTTGGCATTAATGGTGTTGTTAAAGGTGTCTTCGATCTTTTATATGAATATTGTGTCGACAGTGACGATTCTCTTCTTTTTTGGGGATGCTTAAACGGCAATGCCGGTGAAGATAGCGGTGACAATACAGATGTATTTGTCTGTTGCTGTTGTTGTTGCTGTTGCTGCTGCTGTTGTTGTTGTTGTTGTTGTTGTTGTTGTTGTTGGTTATAGCTATGATGGCCATGATGATTAATAGAATTAGAATTCAGATGTGATGTTTGTGATGTTGCCAGCGGTGACAGAAGCGGTGTATAATCTAATGTTGAAAGTAACTCTATATCCAGTTCTGAATCCATGAGTTTTGTGTTATTGTATTTTATTTTTTTCTATATAATGAATGTACAGAAGAATAGAGTAAGAAGGAGGGGAAAATTTTCATAAAATATTTATTATGTTATTGAGAACGAAGTCAAATATCAAATGAAAAGGGCGAAAAAATGGGAAATAGTAAAAAAAATTCGCGAAACTAAAAAAAAAAAAACCCCCAAAAAAATTTAGCACGTGGGAGTGGCGCATGCTATGGCGCATGATACAACAGTTCTTTCTGTCGTGACAAGGCAACATTTTATATTTCCATTTTGGGAAATAGATTTAAAAAACATGTTAATAATCGAATCAAATTTATATAGTAATAAAATAGAAGAAGTGGGAAATAAATATAAATAGGAGTAAGAAGAAGCTCATCCAGTTATCATAAGAAGACCAAGTGCTCATTTTTTGATTCTATGATATATGGTTTTCATAGCAAATAACTCTCCCGTGTGCTAAATCAAGAAACAAAAGAAAACAAAAATAAAAAAACACACCAACAAACCAACCTTCTTTTTTAGTGTTTTCTCTAGTTCTTTGAGGCAGCATATGCTTTATCAGATGGGAAATGAGGATGGATTGGTTTATAAATTTGGACACCATCCTTAAATACTTGTCTGCCTGCATCACCAGGAATATTCTTTTGTAATTTAAGTGAATTGAAAACACAATCAGACAAAAGAGTTTCTGCCTTTCTACAATTTTTGAATTCCATATTAGAATAATTAAGACATTGATAATGAAGCTCAAATTGTTTTTTACAGTTGGCATTTAAATCAGCAATGACGCTTGCAGCACAACGAGTAACACGACGACCTTCTTTAAGACAATTGACTGTACCATTGGTGCCATTTTCTTGCTTACATTTCATAAAATCATCATTGAAATCCTTACAACGATCTCCAATATAGTAAGAAGCTGAGAGAAGAGGTCCAGTTGTTGTACCAATCTCATTAACATGTGGAATTTCAGAGGGTAATGGAGCATTTTCTAGAACAAATTCTGTGCCACGTTTCTTGTCAGTGGCACCGGATGTTGAAATGGTACTGTATGTATTAGATGTTGACATTATTTATATGTTTCAACTGATAAAATACCCTTCAATTGATTGGTTCAACGAGAAAATGGAGTAAAAACTCCAATGGAAAAAAAAAATTTTGGTTTCCTTTCATACTTTTCGTTGAGGAGAAATAAAACGCTACTCGAACATCTTTACACCATAGTTTTTTCCTAAAGCAAAGGTGATATAAATATGTCACTATTTACAAGTAAAGAGATATCATGGATACAAATGGATACCACAACATTGGTTTGTGATCCAACACTACCTCCTAACGTAGATTTAACGACTTTTGTACCATCAGAACCTCCAAAATCAACTCAATGTATTATTCTATCTCATCCAAACACTTACTCAATAACTGCATATTTCCTTTTATTATTTCACTATCCTGAATTAAGTAATATTCCAACATATTCAACTTTGCCAGTAGCCCGATTAGCTAAATGTACTACAATGGAAACGCTTAGAAGTGTTGGTTTATTAGGTAATGTTGAGAATCATAAATTTACAATGCAAGATATCGATTCAATATTTAATAAAATAATAACTGTTAATTATAATCAAACATCATATGTTTCTTTGATGGAGCTAACGCCTTTAAACTCAGGGCATTCATTAGGTGGTGCTAATTGGATTATTAAATTTAATAATTATAAGTTAATTTATGCTCCTCAATGGAATCATTCAAAGGATTCTTTTCTTAACGGTTTTAATGTTGAAAATAATTCCAAAATTTTAAGACCTACTACATTTATTACTAACGAAACATTTCCAAAGACTCAATTTTCTCATGCAAAACAAAAAGATAAGTTTCTTGAGTTACTTAATATTGGTTTAATGAATGGATCTTCGTTTGTTTTGCCAACCTCTTTAACTGAAAGATTTTTTGAATTATTATTTTTAATCACAAATACTCCATCCTTAGATCATATTCCGATTTATTTATTTAATTTTACCGGTGTTCAAACTCTAGAAATAGCTGATAATTTTATTCAATGGATGTCAAAATCTATTACTCAAATGTGGGAATCTAAAAATCAAAGTAATAAATCAATCATTGATAAAAATAGAATTAAAATAATTAATAAGTTTAATGATTTATATAATGATGTTGACTTCAATAGGACTGGTATCTATTTTTTTGAACAATCAGATAGTAATTTATTTAAAAATTTAATATCACAATTGAATACAAAATTAAATTTTTCAATCCTTTTAACAGAAGAAAATAGTTATAATACTGAACTAAATGAATTATATATCCAATGGAAGTCACAAACTTCGGATGTTCAAGGTAAATTAACTATTATTGAAGAAAAAGTTAAATGGACTTTTTCATCTGAAGTCAAGTTAAGACAAAAGGAGTTATCGAATTATATAAAAAGTGTTGAAGAATCCAAAAAAGAAAGAGAAATTAAGGAATTAGAGAAACAAAAGGAAGAACTTGAAGATGATGAAGATATCAAAGATGATACTTTTAAAGAAAAGAATAATGAAGATGAAGTCGTTGACATTGATGCAGATGATAATGATGATGATGATGATGATGATGATGATGATGAACAGCCTAAATCACTAACAATTGAAGAAATTATAAAATTACCAATGGATTATGATGTTGCTGATTTACCATTAAATGAACAAAAGTTCCCTCCAAACAAAACTAAAAGGAAATTTGATGATTATGGTGAGTTCGTTAATCATAAAGATTATATTCAGGAAGAAATTGTTAAAGAGATTGTCGTTGAAATATCAAATAAAAAGCCAAAGAAAGAAATTAAAGTTATTTTGGATTCTCCTTTTGACTCCTTAACGGATCCAGTTAAATTTGTGGCAACAACAAAAAAACTAACTCTTAGAATGGGATTTACATATTTAGATCTTTCTGGTCTACATGATCAAAGAGCTCTTGAATATATTGAAAAAAAATTAAAACCATATCAAACTATATTACTGAAGCATGACGAAGATTCTGATTCTGAAAAGTCGTTAACAAATGTCATAACAGAATATTCTGTTGATTTACAAAATGATGATGTTAAATTACAAAAAGTTGGACAAAATGATGAATATCAAATTGGGTTTATCAATGGTACGATTGTAGAAGATCCAGAAGATCATCATTTAACCTTAAAACCAACCGAGGCTGCTACTAATTATGAGATCCATATAGGTGATATTAAAATTACTTCCTTGTACAATACATTCAAAGGTAAAGGATATAAAGTTGAGTTATTGGGAGATGGCCGATTAGTTGTTGAAGACAGTGTCATTGTGCAAAAGTCAACTGATGGTGAGATTCTTATTGATAGTATTGATTTGATTCAAACAAAACCTGTTAAGAAAGCTATTATGGATCAATTAGCACATATTTCACTATAAGATCATAATTTATACTTATCGTATTTTTTTTTATTTTTTTTTTTTTAATGAACTCGTTTTCAAAACTTTTATGGATCGCATTCTCTGTTATTAAACAGCAACGCCATTCTTTTGTTGTATTTCATAATAATAAGATTAAGAATATAAACCAGTTATGGAATTGTCACCGGTGACATCTATATCATCATTAGATAGTGAATATACATGGTCGTCTGATTTATTTGACCCTGTTGCCAGCAGAGAAGCTGCATTCCAGGAGAATTTGAAGCAACTTGACACTATTGTTCACTTAGTGCTTATACCAGTGTTAGGCAAATTTCTTGGACGACGCTTTGCTCATGGTCTATGGTCTAGAATAGCTATTCGTATATTCAAATAAAAATTTCAGTCTTTAAGTTTTGAAAACTATCAAAGCTTCCAATTTATCAATAATGTTGATTTTCATCAACAGAATTACATGATCTATTTCTGTTTCTAACTCTTCTGATGTCTCGTTTGATTGACATCTCTTTATATAATTGACCATTAAAACCAATATATTTTTTATAACTAAGCGTAGGTTTGGATGATAGCCTAGAACCTCTTTGATTTTGATATTTGTAACCATCTTTGGTTGAGTTATAAACACCTTTGTAGCTAGTAGCGTCTTTATAGCATCAACATTCTCAATGTTGATATCTTGAAGTCCTCTCTCTGCTAAAAGGTGTCCTAGGCTCACGAATTCAGGATAATCAACACTTTTGATAATCAAGCCATTACCATTATCCCAGTGTGCATTAAGTAAATTATGTAACTCTGAGGTACTAAACCCGTATTCCTCTGGACTACTGAATACACCTATCAGTTTATTAACACTATTAATGAATTCATTAACGTCCATTATACCAATATAAGAAGTTAAAAAAGAAAATAAGAAAAGTGGAAGTTTACTGTAACAATAAAAATATGGGGAGGGTTCAAGGCTTTTCGATATATCATTTGATCTCAAAATGAAAAAAAAAAAAAAAAAAAACTTTTTTAGTATATATTTTTTAATTGTACGTTATAACTTATTTAGGTCTTGCTTTTGGCCCCCAATTCTTGGTTGGATTTTCTTGGAATTTAACAATCTTAATCTTACGAAGTTTTTTAATAGCTTCACTGACTTCATTACGAGAGAATAACCATTCAACAGCTTCTTTGTCATTTTTGCTTTCGTAACCTTCAACTTCACTTTCTTTCATTACTTTTTTTAGATCAACAGCATGCTGAATCTTTTCATTGGTTAAAATCTTATAACCAGCTGTAGTTTTTGACATTCTTTCAATGTCAACATTAGCACGCTTGGCAAATTGACAACCAATAAACCAAATAATTAGCCAAGGTGCATTAGTTTTAATACAATTTGATGCCGCATGAGTTAAAGACGCTTTGTATCCTAAATTACCAAGAGCACTACAATAATCATCAATACTTGGAGCAGGAATCTTCAAAACTCTAGAGATAGTTGTTGTTGCAAAGTACAATTGTGATGCACGTTGTTCTTCGTATTCTTCTTTATCAACACAAAGTTCATTAGATGCCATTGTTAACATTCCTCTGACTCTTTTTAAGGTACCATAAATTGATTTTTCTTTACCTTCTTCTTTTTCAACAAGTTCTAAAATGTTTTTAATGAACTCTGCTTCATGCAATTGGCCACCCCACATTGGTCCACAAATATGGTTAGTATATCCACAATAAGAACATTGAGGACCACAGGTTTCTTCAACCTTGCTCAATCCGAATTTATTTCCCTTAATTGAGGCATCGTTCATCTTACCAAGACCTTGACCTACAGATGCATAACATCCTGAACATTTAATAACAACTTCGTTTGAAGACATCAATTCTTTAACTTTAATTGGTTTTTCCCAAACTCTAACAAAGACTCTAACGTAAAAATCAATACTGAGAGACAAGACTGGCTCAATAGCAATACCATATTTAGCAGCGGTTCTAGCAACAAGACCTAAAACTAATCTTAAAGCAGACTCGTGTGTGGCATCACCCCAAACATTTGATCCACCATAAAGTGCAAAACATTTTTCGGGGTATCCATTACCAGCTAAAACGCCAAGATCAGTGCAAGTAATTAAAAGTAATCCACCATTTTTGACAGAATTAATAGCTGAATCAATGAATGGTGCAACGGTACCATATGGATCTAAATCAATAACATGATATTCATTTGGATTAGTTGCCATATGAGTAATTGCATTGGCCTCTTGTGGTTGAACCTTCTCATTTGCTTCATTATAGTCAACATTTAATTGAATTGATTGAACTGCCGCACTCGATAAATCATTTGCAACAATTTTCTTTGCAAGTGGGATTTCTTTTGAATATCTAATCGCCCTAAGACCAGATGCAGATAATGCCTCTAAAATATTAGCAAATGGTTCGGTATTAGCAATTGGTGTAGTTTCACATGATTGAAATTGAACTTGATCTCTATGTGGGATTTTAAGTGAACCAATTGGTTGCTTGGATCTCTTCTTTGTTAAAGATTCTCTTGAATACATGTTTGTGAATGCCTTAATAGCTAACGCTGAAAGGTCTCTATTATATTGCTGTACAGGATTGTAAAAAACATTATTTTTAGGAAACAAAATAGATGTTGACCCTTCAGAAAGTACATCATAAAGTTTTGGATCAATCTTCATCTTTTAATTTCTTTTAGATTTTAAACAGATTCAGTAAAATTTTGTTCAAAGAGACAAATAAAAATTTTTTAGAACTTTTTTTTCATCCACAATATCTTTTCATATTACGTAATCAGACTTTCACTAATATCAATTCTTTTTTCACTGCAAACACCATCAACAATTTGAAAAGTAATGTCATTAGTTTGAACATTTACAGATCCGGATTCTAAATCACCAATAGAAATATCAATCCATTTCAAAGTGGGAGAATATGAATTATCATTATTGAGTAAATCATCTAATGATATATCTTCAATATGATGAGTATCATTGTTGCTTTCTTTAATACCATAAGCTTCAATGAGTTTTGTTAAAATTGAAGTTATTTTTATCCATGATCTTAAAATTTTGACAAGCTGATTCAACTTAGACAAATCTAAACCTTGGATCTTAAATAGTTTAATCATCTGGCATCCAACGGAAAACCTAATATTATAATCACCAACCGTTGCATCTCCAGTAGCATTTATATTGGAATAGAACTTATCAATATTTGATTCACCTTTTTTATTTTTAGTATTATCCCCCCAGTTTTCGTTGCTTTGGTCTATCACTTTGTATTTAAAGCCTGCTAATTCCAAAATGTCCCTAGGAAGCCATACTATTGGAAAAAATTCCATTTGAATTGCTGATAACGTTTCTAAAACATCTATGGTTTGAGGAATTTGCCATTGACCATTCAAAAACCAATTAGATAATGCTTTGGGATCTGTTGTAGTGTATTTATCATCAATTTTAATGTCATGTTGGGTCTCTTTAACTTTAAAATGGATCAAATACTCAACTGGATTTAGTTTTAAATCAGGTTTATTATTTTTAATCCACCTATTGACAAGCCTATCGTCTTCCCAATAATTTAAAAACACACCAACTTTGTAATTGTAGTTGCTAATGATTTCTCCAATGCCTAGGTATCCATTTGGTGATTGTCCTAGATACTGATTTTCGTTTGTTAAGCCACCAACTATAAAATTGAAAATACTAAAAATATCATTTGGTGATGGCTTGCTTAATCTATCCAACATATAAAGAACTCTCAAGTTCATATTGAATTCATCCAAAGTTTTATTACCCAAATTATGTAACAGGACCTCTCCTGCGGTAATTGAGTTGTTCCAGCCCTTTATGAAATCAAACTCCAATGCATTGTGATCTGAGTCTGTTCCAACGCTAACACTAGCGTTGGTTATTGAACCAGGGGTTTCGAAATCAATGTCTATAACTACACGATCTAAATTCAACGTCAATCTTGATTTTTCAGGTTCTGCTGTTCCTGTAAGAGTTGAGCTTTTGCGACGTGGCTTAACATTTGCCAGTGGAGAAGTCATTAAGGATGGATTTAAAGGAGACATCATTGCATTGGGGGTATTAGTCAAGGAAACAAGACCCAGATCAACATCTAACTTTTCTAGCCACGTATCAAAGCCGTAAAAAGATGCCAATTTTTTTACTGCATCAACTGAAACTGCACCTGGTCTTTTGAGTAATGTATCGGAGACTTTGGTGAGAGATTCCAATAGAGATGCGTCCATTTTATAGTAATGTTACTAAAAGAAAAAAGTGTTTGAAAGTTGAGCATTTTGCCACATTTAAATTTTCTGTCTTTTTTCATCATTAACTTTATAAAAAACTGCAAATATGGACATGAATTACAGTTTGCAAGCATATGATAATACACATGAGGCCTTGGAAGATACTGAATTTCAACCAGGAACGTTGAATCCATTTACGGATCCTTTGTTTGCTTCTATAGATGTGGATCTTGGCAGTTCAATAGGTTCATCTCCGACGATTACAAGTCAAACATTACCAACAAAGAAAGCTCCTAAAACAAAAAGCAAAGTTAAGAAGGACCAGCAGTCTTTAGCAGAAGATGACGTTTATCAACGACGTAAGGCGCAAAATAGAGCAGCACAACGGGCTTTTAGGGAACGTAAAGAAGGTAAATTAAAGGAATTGAGTGATAAATTAGAAATTGCAGAACAAAAGAGATTGATATTGGAGAAGGAATTAGACGAAATTAAACAGAGGAATATGCTATTAGATATAGATAATCAATATCTTCAGCAACAACAACATAAGCTGCAAGAAATCAGTGTGCAAAATGTTGATGTAAATGATAATGAGGTTAGGCATTTATCAAATGTTTCGTTGACACCACCTAGTTTAACCACCAGTTCAAATGCACAAATACAACATCCTTCATTTAAATTCCCATCTGCAACTAAAAGTGAGTTTATTTCAGCAGTTTTGGGTGTTCAAAGTTTGGAAAAACATAAAATAAGTCCACAAGAATTGGCAAGAAACAACGGTGGCATTGGATCTTCCTATGAACATGAAAATAAGAAATTATTAACTATTAGTGCCGTTTGGGATTATATCATGGAATTTTGTACTCTTAATGAAGATATTGATGTTGATGTTTCACGTATTATGGATACTTTGAGAGGAAGTGAAGTCTGTCATGGATTTGGTCCTGCGTATCCTTTAGATGTTGTTAATGATGCTATATTAACTAGTATTGAAGATAACAATTGAAATTAACTTCTTAGAAATAAGAGTACTTTATATTTTTGCTTTTGAATTATTATTGTTTACAACCTCTTTTCTACTATTTCTTTATAAAAATAAAAATATTTACAATAATAGATTTTAAATGATTAATTTGATTCATATTAAAATATTAAAAAAAAAAGATTTAAAAAAAGGGGTAGTTTATAGATATAGTTAAAGGTTAACCTCTTCTAACATATTTAAGCAGAAGAAGTCATAACTTGCCAAACTCTGATCAAGTTATCGTTGTAACCGGAGAACAAGTTTTGACCATCGTAGGACCAAGCAAGAGAAATACATTCTGGAGTCTTACCTTCAGCGACTTCTGGCTTCAATTCATCCTTTAATTCCTTAGCTTGAAGGTCGTAGATCTTAATAGAAGTAGAAGTAGCAGCTGCTAACCAGAATCTGTTTGGAGAGAAAGCCAAAGCATGGACTTCGTCACCAGCAGTCAAAGTGTAAAGGTCGAGCTTCTTGACAATGTCCCATAAGATGATGACACCGTCCTTACCAGAGGAAGCACATAAGGATCCATCTGGAGAGATAGCAATGGTGGAAACGTAACCGTTGTGACCAACAAAGTCAGTCAAAAGGGAACCGTCAGTTAAGTCCCAGGTCTAAAATAAAAAGTAAAATTAATGTTAGTAAATGATATTCTTTTGAATAAGCTTTGAGTATTATAATTCGTCTTCAAATACATTTTAATCACATTGTAAAGTATCAGAGATCTTGGTGAAATATTTTATGTCTCATTCGCCGGAGCGTCCGAAGTAGCAAATATATTTTATAACATCATTTAGATGTAAATCAAAATGTTGAAGAAAAGAATTTTATAATTTTAACATACCTTAATAGACTTGTCCCAACCAGCAGAGATAGCAATGGAGGTGTCAGATGGAGAACACTTGACAGCAGAAACCCAGTCGGAGTGACCCTTCAAGGTTTCAACACATTCACCAATAACATTCCAAACCTTGACGGTTCTATCTCTGGAAGCAGAAACAAATTGTCTAACAGATTCAGAAATGGAGACGGAAAGAACATCACCAGTGTGACCGACAAATCTTTGAGCGGTCTTACCAGTAGACATATCCCATAATCTCAAGGTGTGATCCCAAGAACCAGAAAGAGCGTAAGCACCATCTGGAGTCAAAGCACAATCTTGGACAATGTGAGAGTGACCCTTAAGAGCTCTCTTAGCGACACCATAGTTGGTTTCGTCCTTAGTCAATTGCCAGACAATAAGAGTCTTATCTCTGGAACCAGACAAAAGCAAGTCTGGGGAGGATTGACAGGTAGCAAGGGAAGTAACCCAACCATTGTGGCCTTCAAGGGTACCTCTAAGAACAAGAACTTCTTGAGAATCAGACATGTTTTTTGTATAAAGAATGTATTTCAAGGTTTGATGTTAAAGATGTTAAACTTTTTCACTATTAAAATTTTCATTACACGAAAAACTTTTTTGTGCGTCGCTTGAATTTTTGAGGGTTTGATATAATAATACATCACGTGATAAACCCTTCATTTATTCATGATTTTATGTATTTGGTATCATTAGAAAGCTTATAAATTGAACGTGTTTTCTAAGTTATTTTTTATGCTTTAATAATTAATATGCATTGATATAGTTAAGTTGTTAATACGACAGTTAAGATATCAAAAAAAAAAAGATTTTTGATGTGGGAGCGTTCCATAATAGCAATTTGACCAAAGTGTCTATGGAGAGTTTTTTTGATATTATATAAAAGAAGTGATACACTTGTTTAATATGACAGATGGCAGTATAGAAACAAATAATGTGCCATTGGCAGACGCCTCTGAACGAATAGCTGCAATCACAGAGGCAGAAAATCACATTCATTCATTTGTTGAAGATTTTAGTAAATTGCTAAAAACAATTCATGCTAACAAAGAAAATCCAGAATCGTCAGTTCCATACAAAGAAATCACAGATTCATGTTATTCGCATTTAAGTTCTACTGCTATTTTACTTAGAAGGGAAATTAAAATGAGAGATCAAGTTAACGTTCCACCTCATTTACATAAGAGAGCTTCGAATGTTAATAATGATAAAATTAAACAGTTATTGAACTAAGTCGAAATCATCTAATTTATTCTTAAATTTCAAGACATTCTTTTTAATCTTTGATCCATCAACCCATGTTAGATAATCTTCCATATTTCTGTCGACCAAATATGCAGGATCCGTTATGATTCTATTACCAACTCTAACATGTCCTTGTTGAACAAATTTGTTGGCATCTTCTATCTTTTGTGCCATCTGGACTTTGACCATCATCACTCCGATACGACGACGGCAAAGAGCTGAAACGTTTAATTTGTTTTCCACTAGTGAAATCTTCGTTGTTGATGTTAATAGTCCCAATCTATATAACTTTTCCAATAATTTTTGTTCATGTTTAATGCGGAATGGATCATTTGGCTGTAATAATGCCAATTTACGTGCCACTGATTTGATATGTCCAACTATTTTATTATAACTATGATAATCGTTTCTATTTTGAAGTTGAAATCTAGCAATCACTTCTGATTCCCTATGTGCATTGTCTTGTTTATAATTATATAAATCAACCTTCTTAAGAAGTTTTTGTTCATGATGCTTAAGTTTTCTAACCATTTTTTATACTTATAGCTATGTATTTATAAGAAAAAGAGAGAAACTAAGTGAAAAGTATAAAGATTTGAAGATGAAAAAAAATTTTATCCTTGACCAAAAAGGAAAACTATATATGTGCTCATGATTCTGTATTAAATTTAAAGTTTGGATTGGTTTCAAAGTGAAATAGACTCCAATCAATAGTTTTGTTGCTTGAACGTGGAATCACTTGAATATTTGGTTCAGGTATTTCAACATGTTGATCACTAATATCATTCACAATAGCAGCGTTAACTTCTTCATCTTGGAAATACATATCCCATAGAGATGGTATGGTATCATTTGATGTATTAGATTTTAAGTAATTGGTCACAACTTCAAACGCTGCGTAAGATGAAATACATTGATGTTGTGCATTAAACGAAATTATATTTCTCCAAGAGTCGGTAAATGTACCTTTGATTAATAATGGTGAACCCTCTTTGGCGTTTGTTTTGTTTAATTTATCAAATGGTCCATTATATTCATTCAATGCTACCAAAGCTTCATCGCATGTAATCAAATCTTCTTCATCTAAAAGTCCTGAATCCAAAATTAGTTTATCCATTTCATTTTGAACTTCTTTCTTAACGTTAACCTTATCTAAGTTTGGTAAATTTGGTATCTTTTCATCGTCTGAATAAATGCATTCAACCATTATAAAAAGAACCTTTTCTAGAATTCCTGTTTGTTCTGCTTTAGAATCAACATATGCTCTAGGAAACAATACTGCTTGTTTTGGTTGAGTACCGTCCTTTTTAACTTCTCTAACTAATGCAACCAACTTCTCTGAGGCTAAGTATTGAACAAGGTCTTGATAAATCGCCTTTTGCTTTTCAAATGTACCTTTTTCAACTTTAATAGAATTAGCATTCATTGGGGTTATTAGTGTACAATCAGGTTTCAAATACCATGGAACTATATTAGATTCAGAAGTAAATCCATAGATAGTAATCGATTTCTTAGAATTTATTTCAATAGTTGGAAAATCATCTGCTTTAAAATGTGATGTTCCAACAGTTAAAGCAGTTTTAATCTTTTCCTTATCTATACTAACCTTACGACGCTTTTGATCATCAGAATCAATTTTCTTTTCAATATAATAATTATATTTTAATGAAACGAATCCACCTAACGGGGACATCAATTTGTTAGAAACATAATTAGAAAGACTTTTCTTTTTAACCAATGGATACATGTGAACATTAAACTCTAAATTGGCCACATTTAAAATTTTTGATAATGTTAATGGAATTCGAATAATACCACTCTGATAAATATCTCTTGGTTCTGGCGATGGCAAAGTGAGATTTTCAAAGTAATTTATGTACTCAGTAGCTTCAGTAATAGAAGTAATAAAGGCTGTATCAAAATCACATATTAATGAATCCATTATACTCAAATTATAACTTTTGTCCCCTTTGTTCAAATTTGGTGATATATCAATGAAAGCAAAAGTATTAAGTTTGGGTCCAACAGTGGTGATAACTTCTTTATACCGCTCATTCCAATTAAGCTTCTGGCTAAAATCAGAAATTACAATAACATGATGTTTCAGATGTTTTATGTTTGCTTCTATATCACGGTTAGCATATGATAATATTTGATTTAAAGAAGTTAATATGTTAATCAAAGGATTAGCACCAGGCTTTGTTGTAGTCAAATGATCAAACACGTTCTTAATACCATTAACAACATCATTCCATTCAAAGTTAAAAGGTTGTAGATCCTCTGATTTGATGGGATGTATACTTAATGAAGTCCAATGTGTTGAAGGACTGACTAAAGGGTGCAATAGATAAGTGAAAATAAACTTTTGAATCGTTTTAATCTGTTCAGAGTTTAATTCAGCAATAGAATCTATTAGTAAAAAGGTCTTATCATTGACTATGGACCTTGGTGGCATCTATCTTGAGCTAATTTTATATAAGCAAAGAAAAAAAGTTGCTTTAAATTTCCAAAGTTGATGAAATGTGTTTTACTTATATTAATTTCAATATATATAAATAATAATATTTCTATACGAATATATCTACAGGATAAAAAGATGACAATATCATTAGAAGTGAAATCAGTTATTTCACTTTTTTAGCTTTTAACTTAATAGTTTCACCGTTAAAGTAAATACCCTTACCCTTATATGGTTCAGGAGGTCTCATATTTCTCAAGGTAGCAGCGAAAAGGTTTAATTGTTGTTTATTGGCACCTTCCAATACTAAAAGGGTTTGAGAAGGTGTAGAGCAAGTGATACCTTCAGGAATTGGTAAACCTTCTAAATTACACCTACCAACCTTCATTTTAACCCATTTTTGACCATCAATATCTTCTAACATACAACGGTAACCGGTACCAACAAATCTTAATGTGGATGAATGACCTTCTGTGACACCAACGACGGCGTTGTTAATAAGAGAACGGAATGTACCCCAAAGTGACTTTTGAAGTTTACTAGTTGAATCAGCTACAGAAACCTCAATGGTGTGTTCAGATTGATTTAACTTGATAAAATCTGGAATTTGTAAATTGATTTCACCTTTTGGACCTGAAACAGAGACTAATCTATCTAAAACAATTGATTGGCGACCCTTTGGAATAATCTTTGGCACAAGCAAGTTGATAGAAGTAGTAGAAACTTCTGGAGTAACAAAAACTGGTGATGATCCGATATGGGAGGCAACACGAGCCGTTGTAGAGAAGAAACGAGTTCCTAACATGGCTTTTTGACTATTTGCTTGTAATAAAGAAACTTCTTCTCCATTGAAAAAATTATACATTTTTCAAAATTTCAACTTTACTCTTTTTTTCCTGTGAAAAAGTGAAAGTCTTAGATCTCACCATACAAATAAATAGGGTAATATACCACGCTTCTCTGTTACCATCAGCATTGTAAATATGTAGATAACTTTAATAGATTTTTGCAACTGTTTGCTTCAATGTCATCTTTTCAAAATTAAAAATGCTTCTGTAATCATTCCAATATCAAGTTTTTTATCCATATATTTTGAGCCTCAAATAGTGCCTCATAATCTTTTCCTAGAGAGCACAGTTTCATCTTCAAGAGAATAACTATTTTGATAAAATATGTCGTCAATTAATCATAAGAAGACGTTAGTTGGTAATCCATACACAAAGAGAGCACATGCTACACCATTGTCATATGACAAACGTGGAAATCGTCTTATTTACCCCACTGGTAAAACAGTAGTGTTACGTTCTTTATCAGAAACAGATGATACAAACTGGGTTTACACTGGTCACAAGGCTGTTGTTTCGGTTGCCAAGATTTCCCCAAGTGGTTACTATGTTGCTTCTGGTGATGAATCAGGATGGGTTCAAGTTTGGGATTGTTCTCAACCTGAAATGCTTTTGAAGAGTGAATTCCAAGTTCTTTCTGGAAGAATCAACGATTTAGTTTGGGATAGTGAAAGTAAAAGGATTATTGCTGTTGGTAATGGTAATGATAAATTTGGACATGCCTTTTCCTTTGACACTGGTAATTCAGTTGGTGAAATATCTGGACATTCTGGACAAATCAACTGTGTTGACATCAGACCTGTAAGACCATTCAGGGCCGTTACTGGTGGTGATGATACTAACGTCGTCTTTTATCAAGGACCACCTTTCAAATTTGTTTCTTCTGAAAAAACAACACATTCTAACTTTGTCAAGGGTGCTAAGTTTAGTCCTGATGGTAAATGGTTTGTTACTGTTGGCGTTGATAGAGTCATTGCATTATATGACGGTAAGGAGGGTACTAAGATTAAGACACTAGAAAACCTTACTAAAGGTGGTATTTATGCAGTAGACTGGGTTGACAATGATACTTTTCTAATTGCGTCTGCTGATGCCTCTTTGAGAATTATTAATGCAGAATCAGGTGCAATTATTCAAGAGTGGAGTTTGGAATCGGTACTTGAAAACCAATTTTTAGGTTGTGCTGTTGCAGGTGAATTAATTGTTGGTTTAACTCTTGGCGGTGCTTTATATATTTATCAAAGAAATTTGTTAGAGCCTGTTAACATTATTTATGGTCATCAAGGAAGTATCACTGCATTAGCTAAATATGAAAATGGTATTGTTAGTGGTTCTTTTGATGGTCTAGTTTTAAAATGGAAGAATTCAATTGCTCAACCAGTAGAAGGTGATAAACATAAAGGTTTGATTGTTCAAATCTTAAACGCTAAAGATGGACAAGTTTTTACTACTTCATGGGATGATACATTGAAAGTTATTACAGATTACAAATCTAAGTCTCTTATTCAATTTGATAAGCAACCATTAGATTTAAAGAGTATTAATGATAAATTATACATCTTATTTGAAAATGAATTGAAAATTTATGGTGAAACTGGTGAATTGGATAAATCGCATCAATTGACATATGATGCATCTAGTATCGATATTTCTTCCAAATACATCATTATTACTGATGCTAAAACATTCAAAATCAATGTTTATTCCCATGATTTTACTTTAATTGATAACTCTAATATTCTTCGAGGCAAGCCTGTCTTAACAAAGATTTCAAATGATGAATCATACGTTGCATCCGGTGATGCAAGTGGTAAAATTTTGCTTTATTCACTCAGTGATTTTTCCTTAGTCACTTCTCGTTGGACATTCCACACATCTAAAATTAATTCTATTTCATGGCATCCTGATAACAAATACATTGTTTCGGGATCCTTAGATACTAATATTATTGTTTACAGTGTTGAAAAGCCTGCTAGAACCATTAAACTCCTTAATGCACATAAGGAAGGTGTCAATGCAGTTACTTGGGATAGTGAATCTTCTATCATTTCAGCTGGTACTGATGCCACTATCAAATACTGGGATGTGACATTTGCTTCCCAATAGTACTTTAAATTACATAAAATTATTTAAATTGTTCATCAAACTAGAATTATTACACTCCTTAAATGACAGTAACTTGATTTAAAACCATTTTCATAACATCCGTTTCATCAATGATGCTACATACTTGCGCAACTAACTTTGGATCACTTCCATATAACGTAGTTAAGTCTTCTTTAGAATTTTTAATTAATAAATCTCGTATTTGAAACGGAATAATGTCTTTAAAAGCCAACTGTACTGTTTGTGGTAAAACAAAATGAACATCATCTCTCAAAGCCAAATATTTAACGTAATCGTTGATCATTGATAACAAAAAAGTTGGAATCCCTCGGTGAATGAATCTGTTATACCTTAACTGTATTATTAAATCATATATATATGTTTTGATAGATGTAACAATGAGAATAGACTCCATATTTTTGTGAGAGTTGAATACCATAGGTGTTGAAGTATCATCGTTAACATTAAGCAATATTAAAGAATATAATCTTTTATAAAGCTTAGATCGTCTCGTTCTATCTTCTGTACTAAATAATAAATAACAGCTGGGTGTTGGTCTAATGGTTTCAAACACACTCTTTTGCTCCACTAACGATGTATTTGTTATGTTGATAGGAATGATATTTAACTTCTGCGACCATAAAAGAAGGCGTTCTTCGTTCGCCACAGAACAATCTACTAATATGGTATAATTTTTAAGTGTCTTAATGCACTGTACTCCCTCTACAAATGAAACTGATGGTTCCATTGCCTCTATCTTAATAGTTTCTTAAAAGACAAAGTTTTAAACTAAAGAAATGAATGCGCCATCTTTAAGATTTTCTGAATACGGTCCCTGCGCCACATACCAAAATTTTTTCATCTGAAAAAAAAAATTTTAGATTTTCTTTTAAATATTTCATATTATTATAAGAATATATATTTGAAAATGGCTAAATTAGTGCATAATGTACAGAAGAAACAACACAGAGAACGTTCACAGATTTCTTCACGTTCGAAGTTTGGACTTCTTGAAAAGAAAAAGGATTACAGGTTAAGAGCAGATGATTATCATAAAAAAGAAGCACAATTAAAGATTTTAAAAGAAAAAGCCAAGTATGCAAATGAAGATGAATATTTTCATGCAATGGTTAATAAGAAGACTACCAAGGAAGGAATTCTTTTGGATGAAACTGAATTGGGTGAAACACTGAACCATGAACAAATCAAATTATTAAAAAGTCAAGATTTAAATTATGTTAATGTGGTTACAAGTAGGGAATCAAGGAAAGTCGAAAAATCATTAAATAACGTTGGATTTTTTAAAGCCAATGGTAGTCATACTGTTTTTGTTGAAGGTGAAGAAGAATTCCAAAATTTTGATACTGAAAAGCATTTTAACACTACCAAAGACTTAGTTAATAAAAGAGAAAACAGATTAAAACTAAATCAACTTTTAAGTGAAGAGATTTCTATTGATGATGAACTTTCAATTGAAGATCGTATTATGAAAAAAAAATTAGAATTAGAAGAATTGAAAGATAGAATAGAGCGTGAAAAGAAACTGCAAGCTGTTCGTCAAAAATTGCTTCTTCAAAAAGATTTGATGAAAAATGATCCAATGAAAAAAATGAAAACCAAAGATGGTAAAACATATTATAAGTGGAAGACCCTTAGAAAAAAATGATTTAGCTGTTTTATAGATTTATTTACATAATTCTCTGTTTTTTAATACTTCTTTTGTGCTTTAAATACAGGAAGGTCATCTTCTTCGTCATCGTCATTTGTATCATTTAAAATAGACATTGGAGACATCCTTTGAGTTGGTGTTTTTCGTGATTGCCTCTTATTATTTGCCTTATTTTTACCTTGCCTTGAAACATTTGACTTTTTAGGCGATACGGTAGGACTAAAAGTAAGCTCATCATCATTACAATCGCTGTCACTGTCAACAAACAACCCACTTTCCTTTGGTTTGCGTCTTATTCTTTTTCTACCATACCCACCCCTTCTGGTGTTGGTATTTCTAAATTCACTATCAAAAGCAGGATTATTACCATCTTCTAAAATATAATCATGTCTGTTTAAATCAACTTGCATTTCATTAGATTTATATTTAGATACTTTCATTTTGATATACTTTATAGTACTATCCATTACTGGATTATACTCCACTTGTGCCTTTTGAAATTTTGAAAAGTTAACTCTGTCACTCCATTCTGGTTTATTGGGAGTGTTATAATGAATTTGCGTGCTGGGAACACTTGCTGGGAACAGATTTATCTTAAATTTAGAAACTTTTATTTTACTCTTCATACCAAGTTCAACAAGTTCATTTTCATTCTTGATTTTATCCTTTTTGAGTTCTCTAGCTTTAATTAACTGGTTAACCAGTGATGTATGTTCAACATTAGCAGGTTCTTCATTAGCAAGAAAAGTTGATGAGTTTCCAATTTCTTCTACTGGTATAGCTTCTTCGCTTACTTCTGCCAAATATTCTTTAGTAGCCTTAGTTGTATCCAACATTTCTAATTTGTTTTTTGTTTTCTTCCTTTTTCGCTGAGACTGTGACCTTATAAATGAATTATCTTCTTCAGCTTCTGCCATTATCTTACCTAGTAGTGAACCATTTTTAATAGTTTCATTCTTTTCCATTGATGTTGGTTGTATCATCTGTGAAAAAGGTGGAGGCTCAAAACTAGGCTCATCAATTTCCATTCTATCATCAACATGGTTTGAAGATAAAACCTCTGGTTGATCTTTTGGTGGCGGATGTATATCATTTTCACAAAAGTCACTGTTATAAGCAAAATCATTATTCGAGTCCTTAACAATTTCTTCCTCGTTTTCACAAAGCATTGGCATGTAATAATCAACTAAATTACCAGATTTTTTCCATTTATCTTTTAGCAAAGTGTGTAACCAATCATTATAGTTTTTTATTTTACAAACCTTACCATCTATTTTAATTTTATCTGAATCTAACTCATTATCAATATCAAATCCCAATTCACTTGCTCTTTCCAGCCCAAAATCTCTAGCAAATGTTGAATTAATTTTAAATGTCTCTATTGGAAGGTAATTAATTATGAGGGTAAACTTATTATTAGGGTCGTCCTTGTAAATAATCGAATCAGTTTTAATTTTGATTGTATAATCTTGGCATCTGGATGGTATTAGTTCCCCTGAAACTTCAGATTTCAACTTCAACTTAACGGATCTTGCTCCTATGTTTCTCCCAAGTAACCATCCAGTTTTTGTATCTATTTTAAACTCGATTTGTTTTCTTGAAATCAACGAATCAGAAACTATTGGTATATCTAGAAGAACGTTGTTATTTTTGCTGCTTCCAAAAACGTATGGTTTACGTCTCATACATATTGGATAAGATCGTACGCCCTTTGCTCCCTGCTTCAGAGGGCAGTCTACAATCCACATTCGTTTTTGTTAATTAAAAAAGTGTTTAAAAAAGATATTTGAATTTTTGTTGGTATTAAATCATGCTCATGAAGACGTAGTTTATACAAAAAAAGATATATATATATATATATATATATATAATAAATACACTAAAATTTAAGATGCTAAAGTTTCATAAAATTTAATAACCTCCTTTGAAGCAGAAACTTTATGTCTATCAAAATTAACGACTTGTAATCCCTTGGAATCAACGCATCTACTCAATGCAACATAAACCTGTCCTTTTTCGAAAACCTTTTGAAGATCAACCTTCACAAATTGTAAGGTTTGACCTTGTGATTTATGGATAGACATTGCCCATGCTAAAATAATTGGTAATTGCAAACGACGAAGGGTATTTGAAGAATCTGGTTTAAACTCTTCTCTCTTAACTAGTTTCAAAATTGGAGTGTCATCATTAGTGGTAAATTTAACTACGGGAAACATTTCTTCCATTGGATGAAATGATTTGCAAAGTTCGTAAAAGTTTGAAGTTTGAGTTTCATTTAAGCTCAATGTTGATGGATCAGGTAATGTGATCCTAGTACTTGTTCTTGATGCAGCAATGGCTAACTTTGAAACCATTTGTAATATATGCAAATTTTGGGAAGCTGCATCCTTGAATTTAGAGAAATAGAGATTCCAAACAGGTTCAGAAATAAAAGCCATGACGATACCTAAAGTACCATTGACTAATTTAGGGTTATTAATGTCATTCTTAATATGCATCACTTGAGCGCCTATTTTCAGTTGTAGATTTTTAGTACACATTAAAGAATCTAATGCTTTATTAGAGGAGTTCATTTTAGTTCCATCATCACTGTCTTGCGCAATGTAAGTAAATTCCTCACCTGGTAAATCACCTAATTGTAATTTGTTGGATCTATCAACTTCTTCTCTAGTTGGGTATAACTCAGTTGGCACTAAGCCGTTTTTTGTTCTTAGGGGTCTGCTTAAAGACTGGAATTTTATTTCTGTTTCTCTATCTATTCTACCAATTCTCAATGCGTTTAAAATTCTAATTAAATCTTGGTCACCTTTTTGTCTAAAGACTTTTGTTAAAATGATATTTTTATCAATAGCTTCAGCCCATGCATTTGTAGTGAAACAATAAGGAGTGTCTGTTCCTTGTGCCACCGGGGGTAATTGAAGAAAATCACCACAAAGGATCAATTGAACTCCACCGAATGGCTTATCATCATTTCTTAACAACTTACCCAAAGAGTTTAATTTATGGAACAACTCACCATCAACCATTGATATTTCATCAATGATTAGAACTTGAAGTTTTCTCCATGTCAAGTATTTCCTATTATTCTGTTTTATTCTCTTTACCAAATCAGCAACATTTTGATTTCCTAACCCAATACCAAGGAATCTATGGATGGTTTCCCCACCAATATTATTGGCAGCAAGACCTGTAGGAGCGGTAACACCAACTGCTTCTCTACCAAATCTGGTGTGAAGTCTTTTAATGATCTTTTTTAAAAGAAAAGACTTACCAGTACCAGCAGACCCAGTGAAAAAAATAGACTTTTTTTTGTTTAATATAGCATCAACGACAAGTGTTTGTTCATCACTTAACTCGGAATCGAGTTTTGAAACGTCTTTAAATGAATCTGATCTATTAACACTCCAAGGAGCTTGTCTTCTTTGAGTAGCATTCGAATCTCTAGACACAGACTCTTCATTTGTAAAACTTAGAAAGGATGATTGAGACTTGCCTTTTGATGTCACCAGTCCTGTCATTCTAGATTGTTTCTTCATAATCTTACCAAGAGAGTTTGTTTTGGATGTTATTGACGCTGTGGAAGAGGTTCTAGAAATTGAAATGTTACTTCTCGTTGAAGAAAACGCCAGTCTACCATTGGACTCCTTTTTCTTTCCAATTCTACTCAAGCCTACCATGAAAAACAGCTATATTTACACAAAAGAAACACGTAAAACACGTAAAATACGTAAAATACGTAAAACACGTAAAATACAAACAAAGCAACAGAAGAAAAATAAAAGTAAATTACGTAATCACAAACATATATCTAATATTCTAAACTAAAAGAAAGTGCAGTATCTAATTACAAGCATAACAAAGGAATAAACGGGGTAAAAATGTTTATTCAACATCAGCAGGTTTTGGGGATGGTTCTTCAATAACACCGTTTCTAATTAACCATTCTTCACCGGTTAAAAAGATGCCCTGTGGATCAGCTTCTCTTCTACATTTTCTCCATTGGTCTAAATCCTTACCATACCATTCTTCAATCTTCTTTCTAGTGACAATATCGCCATCATAGTTTTTGGCCCAATGAGGTTTACCACCGGCTGCTTCCATAATTTCCTCAAATACCTTGAACCAACGTTGATAATCTGTCTCATAATCAAAAGGTCTATAAATGGTAGCATTGATGTAGAGAGTCAATTGAGAATTAGTGACTTTTTCGTTTGGCAAGTGATTCAACTTTGGTGTAGTATCAAGGAATGGACGAAGAGTGTTACCGTATACAGGACCCTTGTCAATCAAGGAACGAGTTGAAAGATCTTGCTTTTCACTTGGTGCAGTGGTATTAGAACAGCGGATTTCCATTGGAGAATGAACGTAAAATGATCCTGTACGTTGACCTTCTTCAATAGATTTATTCAATAGACGAAGGACATCAGGGCCGTTAGTAAGTGGTGATGCCCATTCATCGACATATTGATGGAAAAGACAATCCATGTTGAGACCGTCAACAGAACTTTGAACAGCAATATCACCATTTTTCTTATAGGTCTCAGTGGTACCATATTGTCTGGAAAAGACAAATCTTTCAACATAAGGAGTCAACTTTGGCACAAATCTAGTACAAATGTAGAGTAAAGATTCATAAAATAATCTGCCCATGAAAGTACCATACCATGAAGTTCTTGGTGGAGAAACAGGCTCTTCGGTCTTTGAAGCTCTCCAAAGGATACATTTTTTAGTGTAAGGGAACCACCAAATACGAATAAATTCATCTGTGGTCCAGATTGAGTCAAAATTGTCAACTAAGGTATCAAAGTTAATAACTTCTTGACAAGATTTAATTTGAAAGGCAGGAACTGTTCTAAAAGTAACTTCAACAATAATACCAATCTTACCAAGGGATAGCATGGCTGCTCTAAATAAATCAGTATTTTCAGTTTCACTACATTTAACAATTTCACCCATACCATTAACCAATTTCAAACTAACAACTTGAGACGAAACTAAACCATGGTATTGAGAAGACCCATGAGTACCAGTAGAAATGATACCAGCAGCGGATTGCTCTGAAATTGAACCTAAATTTTGAATAGCAAGACCTTTCTTTGCTAAGATATCATTTAGTTCATAAATTCTTAAACCTGCTTCAACTGTGATATCCGTAAATTTACCATCTGAGGAAGGAGATTCATTTAAAACATTTTTAAAATTATCCAAATTGACAAGCCAGTCATTTGGAGATGCAACTGTTAAATCAGATGGCGAATGGCCAGATCCAACAACCATAATCTTCTTCCCTAATTTTCTAGCATTATTAACAATATCTTGAATCTGATCTAATTTCGAAGGCTGTAGATACAGTTGTGGACTGCAAAAGTACGTCTTTGCCCATGTCTGATGAATCCTAGGCACCGCAAGTTTCGTGATACTCACTGGAACGGACATTTGTGTCAATGACTACGTGAGATACACAATACACACGAAAGAAATGGGCTTCATTAGGCCAATTAAATATATTTATTCATCCTCAGCGATAAAAAAATTTTAGGCAAAAAATAGCCACAATTGAGGCGCTGTCATGGTGTACGGGTGTTTGTTCCACATTGGATTAAAATATTAAGATATACATTTATATAGGAGCAGTAGTTAAACACCTAGGGTCTCTATGATATCGGTTATTGAAGGAAGAAGATCTGGAACAAAAACACCGATATCTAAAAGTTCAGTAAGATGTGGTTTCAAAAGTGCTAATCCAGATTCATAAGCAATCATGTGTTTTATTAGCAAAACTGTACTTTGATTAATGTCATTCAGTTTCAAGTAATCGTTAAACCCATAGTTGAATAGCTCTGTTTTGACTTGTTCACTTTGTTTTATATCTCTTCTTAAATATTCATCTTCGTCGCCACCTTTTAGTGCCTCTTTTTTACCTATTTCAATATTAACAGGCTCCAATCTTGGTTCAATGCCTTGAATAATGAATTTGCGTTCTTCATCAACAGTAATAACCTTTGCAGAACTTTGAGGAAATGCACTTTGAACGTTTCTTATGAATACCACGGCCGCCAATTGTGATTCCTTATCAAATTGTGCTTCATATGCTCTCCAAAACTCGATCTGAGTAATACTACCATTTTTATTTGGCTTAAAGCAGCATCTCATCCAGGCATGTGCTCTATTAGGTTCTCCCAAAGAATTTAACTGTTGGTAAAGCTTAGAAAATTTATCCAATATTGGAATATTGGTATTCAGTTTATCTTCTTGTCTTTTATATATTTTTAAAAACTGTCTTTGATCGTATTCAGTTTTATAATTTTGTTTATAGGCTAATAGTTTTGGTAGAAGTCTCTCCAAAGTAGAACGTCTATTAAAATCTGCAATTAAATGTGACATGTTGGATTCTTTAATTGAAAGGTATTGAATAAGAAAATCCAGAGAAGTTAAAATAATTTCATCATCAATATCATATTCATTAATTGATAGCAATAAAAAGCCGACAGTTTTATTTAAAAATGCATCATCAATCAAAACACTTGCATCATTTGTTGCTGTACTTGAATTATATAAATATCTTGCAATACTTCTTAAAATAGTAATTGAAATATATTTATTTTCATTTGACTTAAAAATTTCTAATAATTTATTAAAAATTTCATCTTCTTTACTGATTGGACTCAAATAAGATGAAATGTTTTCAATAATATCGAGAGAAAATTTAACCATTTCTTGTACTTGTTCTCTATCGAAAAAATTTAATGATTCGTCTTCGTTAGTGTATAACTTTAGCACACCAATCAATACTTCTCTAAGTTTTATGTTCATACTGAATATTTGACAATTATCAATAGATTGTATTATATTTCTAATGATTAATAAGCAATCAATTTTAGAATCAATGGATGTAGAACTTGATTCAAGATAATTTAAAAGATATTCTGGTAAAAATGAATAATCTCCCTTCAAAGACACTTTTGAAGGGTTTTGGTTTGATTGCATCACTAGTTGATTTAATATGAATCTAATATCTTCTTCTATTCCTGATTCTAAAGTTAACTTAATTCTTAGTAATGGTTGGCAACCCAAGTTACCTGACCCAATGATACTTGAAGGAATAGCTTGTGCTTCATTCCTAAGTAACTTATTTGCTTCTAAAAATCTTGCTTCTTGTTCTCCTGTGCAAATAGCATCTACTGGGTAAACCCTGTTGGTTTCTTGATTTAACGCCATTGATCAATTTATGTAGAATATCTTTATTTACAAGAAAAATAAACATTAAGATTCATAAATTTTTGAAAATGGGGGAGAACTCTGAGAAAATAAAAAATATGACCAATGAATGTTTTTGTTGAGATGCGAACCTGTGTCTGTAGCGACTAATAAATTGGGTTATACCACTTGGCTAACTCAAAAAATATTGTTTTTACAAAAATTGCCTAAACAATGTACTACATTTAATGGAGAGCAGAAAAAAGTAATTAAGGCATTCCTAATAATTTGTTTAATTAAATGAGAAATGAGTTTTGACATTAATTATAATATAGTTGCTCATTAGTAATATATTGTTATATATGCAATATTAAATATTTTAGTTATGAGCATATCTGTCTGATAAGATATGTTCTTGTATATTCTTAAATATGATAGTCTAATCTTTATTGGTTCAGCTTACCTGATAAGACCTAATCTAAACTTTGATAAAAGATATATTAAAGTTTATCTTGTATTTGTAGAGTTTCATTTCTAATTACAGATATATTTCAATATATAACTTTACACAATATTATCAGACCATTTTATTAATAAAACAGAGTCAAAATGGTTTGATTTAACCTATAATTATAATCAATATTTTATGTATAAAAAAAAAGTAATTTTTCTTCTTATTTGCATTTTTATAACTTCTTTAATCATCAGATATAGAAATTATTATATTAATAGGCAGTTATACTATTTGATTTAACAAACGCATTTAAAAGAGTTCAAGGGTTTATGAACTCTTTTTTTGCTTCCTTTTTGAATAAATATGTTATAGTTTATCTGGATGATATTGTTATTTATTCAGCAACCGAAATTACTCACATAGATTATCTAGCACAAACACATGTAACGTTATGAGCAAACTCTCCTATTGCCCAAAAGAAAACTTTATGGTAGTTGACAGCCGTTTATACTTGGGACAGAGTGGAGAAATAAATTTGTACAGTAATGTCGTTATAAAGGCCACTTCGGAAACTTCATGAATTACAAGTTATTTTCAAGATTCTTATATTGACAGAAAATGATGAAGAGGATGAAGATGGTGATGAAATTTATCAGACGTTATAGTATATTTCAGCAAGCCAAACCAAATAGAAAGGAAATTCAGGGAATTTTCAGACCGTTGGTGGTATCAGTATGAAAATGATCTGTTGTTACTTCGGATTTCGTTGGCGGATTGCCAACAACATTCATCGTTTTAACACGGTTATAACTATGGTTGATAGACTCTCTAAAAAACCTTTTTATTTCCAACCAAGAAACGACTAAGTGCGAAAGAAGCTTGCATGTTATATTTGAATAATATAACTGAACTACATGAAGTGCCAAGATGTCTATATTCGGACAAAAATGTATGCTTTACCGCCAAATTTTGGGAAACTATTCAGAAACTTTTAAATTTCCAAAATGGTAATTTACTTTATACTGAAAATCATTTATTCTTAGAATAACAAAAACCCTTCATTTATGTCTTCTTTCTTTGCTCAGATCCGCTCTTGTAGTTTTTGATCCTAGTCAAGCCATCTTAAATGTTCAGTTATTTTATCTCCTCAGTTATTGCTCCTTTAATTTTCTGAATCAACAATAACAAAATTCTATAACTAGGAAATGTTAGACGATGTTGAACATCATACTAGAAGCCTAATTCAAACCAGCTAAAAGATCGTATAAGCAAAGGTTAATCATTTTTTTTTCATCATTTGTTTAAAATAATCCGCACACTCATACATTTACGGTTCTTTTAAAAATAAATTGATATCTGTAAAGATAAAAGGAACAGTGAATAATTTCCCATTCAGTTTTTATTGTTCAGAGAAGCATTTTTATTTCAATAAAAATATAAACACATACGTTGTATTTCCCTTTCAGCCCATGTACAGTATTTTTCAACAATTGGCTATTGCGCTATTGTTTACAGTGAATGCAGTGAATTGTTATGTTAATGAGACTATTGTTAATGAATTACTAGACTGCTTCCGGCACATGAACGCGACAGGATATGGATATGGTATAAACGATGAGGGTACCCTCGTTTTAACACCATTGAATGGTGATACCAGACATAGCTCCCTCAACTGGGATCCTTTTGAAGTATGTAACTACATGTACGGTCTGCGCTTTAACATAATATTGGATTTTGGCTACCTAACGTATCACCCTGGTGCTACGGTGAATGATTTGCTATCGGCTGACGCTGCTGATCTTGTGAGTGGTGGCTTGGCAAATAGAGAGCTAGCGATTGACTATAGCTATAGTAGTGATACCGATATTGTAGTCGCAGACGCCTTAATCAGGACAGCTAGGTCTTTGCAACTATCGGATGATATCCTACACCAGCGGCTTGATATTAATACAACTGAGTCAATGCCACATTTACTTAAGCGGAATACTTATTATGAAGCCTATGTATTTGACGAGGACAAAGTCTGTGCTAATTGTGACTACTCAATGGTTTGGGAAAGTACTTGTTACACACACGCAAGGGCCCACAAATCGGAGAGGACAGGAATTGGTGCATTTGATTATCTCAAGGCAGTTTTCCACCGGCATCATGATTACGTTGGTCAAAATGGTGGAATGGTTGCAGTGTGGCCGGAGGCTATGGGAAAATGTGTTAGTGAGAGATCAGTGTACTCTTGAGAAGGTGCCTGTGGTGGTAACCCCTGCTACGAATACATAGACCAAGGGTCTGATTGTACGAGCGTAACTACTGAACAGCTCAGCAATCTATTCGGTAAGCTAAGAGAGAGTTGTTGGAACTATGCTAATGCTGATTACCTGGATAACTTTCAGAACAAAGTTTTCTCATCTTAGAAAATTGCTGACGTCTGATGCTAAGTATGATGTTTCAAACCAAGATGATTTTTATGGCAGCTAAAAGAGAATGAGATAATTAAAAGACTTACATAGATACAAAAATTTGAGCAGAATTTAAGAAAAATGTACAAAAGTCTTTTATGTTCTATTATTTGGTATATATTAGTAAACAATGATTTGTTCCGATGATATAGTGAGTGGATAATAGAAAAACCATAATTTTGTCAAAACGGTAATAACTGAAAAGAACCTTTTTTCTAATTAAACCATTTTATAATAATATAAAATAAGTAAAGATATGATGCGTATTTATTTTGTTCCATATAAAGAGTAGATTAGCTGAGAATTTGTGTTACTGTTTGATATCTTGCCGATAAACCTACTTTGAAAATTTCTTTGTCAAATTGACTTTAATTTGTTTATGAAGTAATTTACTAAAATTAGCAGTCTACGACAATTAATTCTTCTTTTTTACTGTATAATAAATGTAGTATGTAATAAATCCTATATCTGAATGATTGAAGAAGTAATAAAAAATAATAAAAGTTGTGGTAAATTAAACTTCCTATTATAGACAAAATATATATTATAAAGAAATATTAGAATAGTGAGATAACAGTAGATTAATAATTAAAAATGAAACTAAGCATAGACAACTGATTGTTAAAGGAGTTTGTATTATCTGCTTAATTAGTACAGGGATCTTGGTTAATGTCATTAGATTAAACCATTTAAGTTTACTCCTTGTATATTTTAAAAAATAATAACATTTATGTAAGTAAGAGTTATATATCAAATTCTTCTTTAATTCACATTTCAATACTTTACTAACAAATAAAGACTTCTCACAGATCAGCTGGTTTTATTTTTCAGAATTTCTTTGACAATCAGATACAAGAAATATGATATATTGCTTTTTGTGATTTGCTCTTATGGTTATTTCTGTGTTTTGAGAGCTGGGTAATTCAAAATATATAGAGACAATACTTCATTGAATTCAAATATGGATCCCGTTGTGTTTCGTTAGGATGCTGTGTTATATATGATTTACACACTAAGGTAATGTTTCATATGTAAGAAAAAGGTTACATAGGCGGCAAGTTTTACATATGGCGTTAAGTTTATGAAAAACCTATTCTTTATGGCCTTTTTTAATATCATCTTTTTGGATGGATTAACTTGGTTTTTACCAACAAATATTTAAAGGCTATGTAAATTAGAAGATAAACTGTATTTTTGTTTTAAAGGTGTTGTTTTACTATGATAGAAAATGCACTAAAATTACCATATGATTCAGAAAAGAAAACCTTGGCATGATTTTTTACCAAGAAATATTTTTTGAGATTTAGCATCACATACATATATTATACACTATCCCACCTTTATTTAAAAACGTATAAAAAGAAACGCTTTCCTTTTTACTAATATCAAGTTGCGAATTTATTTCCTATAATGGACCTGGAAGAAAATCTGATTACTCGCAGGAGAAACAACTATGAACCATTAATTCCAGTACATGATATTTATAGTTTAATTGTTGTTGTCTGTGGAATGATTTGTCTTACGGTAGTTTTTTGCTTTGCAATTGTCTATAGGGACCGATAATATCATGCTGAAACTCATCAGTTATAATGATCCAGTGGCACATTTTGATAATGTCACCGAATATTCTGTTAGCTTTGCAGTTAAAAAAAATGACCTTTGTAATCCTTACTCATTAAGTTCAATTATCTTTTACCTGTATGCTGGAATCTGTGTTTGATCGGAATTTTTTCAAGCAATTACGTTTATTCTGGGACTTAACTATAAAAAATGGTATTTTTTTTTGCTATGGAAGAGTAACAAAATACAAGTTTATATCATTGCAAGAAAATTATTCCAACTGCACAATTTGTTTTCTACGTGATAATTTGACAGATAAATAAAGATATGTAGAATTTTTTCCAATTAACTAATTAACGGTGCTATTTATCCTGAATGTTAAAAGTGAAATAGAATAATGCAAAAATGACACATATTGATTAGCTGATTTGTTTAAAGTTTATTTTAAAAATAATCTCTCCAAGTATAATCTTATTGTCTGTTTATTTTTTAGAGATAAATAGGTAACAATAAATGAAATAAAAATATAAAAAATATTGTGGAAAATTCTTTCTTTCTTTTTCTGTTTATCTATGATTGTGTTTCGGGTTCTTTTTATGATGTATTATTGCATACTAACAGGATTGAAGCATGAACACATATTTTCTATACAAAATAAACAGTTTAAAAAGAAATATTTACAAGTTTAACATACAACTTTTCTTTGAAATTTCCTTCTTGCAGTTCAAAAGCCATAAACAAATTCTAATGTGCCATACTATAAAGAGTGTTATCAAAAATGTGGTGTCTTAATTGTTTGCTACCATTAAAAAGAGAAGCTTTAACTAAATCAAAAATGCGATATGATATTGATGGTAAAATTTTTCGTTGCTTGAAAAATGACCAATCTCGCAACTAAGATATGGATCTCTCTTGATGATTCATTTTGATTAAAGAAAAGATGGCAAAGCTTGAAAAGATACGAAATGCTGATGAAATACCAACATCTTATTCAGAAGCGATTAAATCTTCTTTTAAAGAGGAGTGGATTGAAGCAATGAATGTTGAACTACAAACCCTTCATCGTTATAATGTGTTTCATCCTGTTAAGGTTAATAATATCAGGAAGAAAAAGGCTATTTATGCAACAGAATGGAAGTATGATAGATTAGTTGATGAAAATGGATCATATATTTTTAAGGCCTCTTTGTGTATGATTGACACACGGAGTATTGATCCGGATAGTCTTTATTCACCTTGTGTTTCCATCCCTACATTGAGATTACTTTTATCTAGAGCCGCTAAACAAAAGTATAAAGTTAAGGAAATTTATATTAAGGATGCGTTTTATCAAACAAACCTCTCGAAGAGTTTATTTTTGCAATTTCCAGATGGCTGCAAAAATACTACAAATGTCTGCATGCATGTTTATACATGTTTGAAGGGTATGAAAAATGCCAATACTCGTTTATTTACCGAAATTCATAAATCTTTATTACAAGATTACACCAACTCTAGATTTGATGAAGGCCTCTTTTACGATAGTAGTAAAAAACTTTTCATTTTAGTTTACATGGATAGAATTCTTCTTATTGGTATTGGTAGCAAAATAAATGAAGCTACTCATAAACTAAGAAAATCTTTTGCAGTTGAAGTGACTGAAAAACCAAATATATTTCTTGGCTTAAATTTGAACTTTTCTAAAAATAATATTAAAATTTCTATTGAGACATATATTTACAGCATTATTACAAACTTCTATGAAAAGTTTCCTTCATGTTTAGAATCATGTGCAAAATATTATGATTTTGAAACTCCTATGAAAATGGATTTTGAATCAATAGAATATGATGATTACAAACGTTTAAGTTTGAGACAAATTTCAAAGTTTAGATCTATTTTACAATCCCTTTCATATATTGCAAGAACTGTTAGAATTGATATTTTATTTGCGGTATGTGTGCTTTTTAGAGATGTCAATAGACCGACAACTACACATTTAGAGGCTTTGCAGCGTATTGTCGAATATTTAAGGAGCACTTCAACAACTGGAGTCTGCTATTCATTATCTTCTCCTACTATTTTTTCTAGGGGCACTAATGTTCTTGACTTGTCAGTCACTTGTAGTTATGGAAAATTTGCAGATGATTCTGCGCAAATGGGTTTTATCTTTCAATTCGGCGGTGATGTAATTCATTGGGGAAGTAAAAAATTACAAAATGGATTCCGTTCAGAACTTGAGGTTTCTTTATTGGCAACAGAATTTTGTTTAGAAGAGTTAAAGAAGTATCAAGAAATATTACCTGTATTATCTCAAAAAATTGATATAAATTTACTTATTAAAAGTGAAATTTTCATGTTTCTTTCAGAATTTCACTCATTACAAACTCTAAGAACTCCTAAATTGAAGAGATGCTCGCAAAATGTATCTAAGATGCTCAAATCGAATAAAATAATGTTATTAAGAAGCGGATGAGTTTTTTCCAATAAGAGTTTGATGTTTATTAGAAACATTGCATTGCCTAATTAATTTATACTTAAATGATTTGTCCATACACATACATTTATAGTTACATTTACATTTTTGACCAAATTTTATATTTCAATTAAGGCATAAAGCGCAAAGAAAATATTTATCATTGTAAATTAACACAATATTTGATTAGTAAAACAAGAGATTATTCTTGCAGTTTATTTCTTATATTATATTTTTAGTTATACCTGTGCTGGTGATTACTTTTTTTGTGTGTTTATCTTTAACTTTACTGTTGATATAACTATAAATTTATTTTTAATTTTTAATTAGGTGTCTGGATCACATATGCTATTACATTTGCCACATCTATGGCAATCACTTGATTAGATAAGTAAAAAAAATATAAACGGTATTGCACTTTAATTGAAAAAACAATATATTGTTGGTGATTATGAATTAATAGAATTAAATTAACGTTACTTTTACTAAATATTCTAAAACTACTTTATTGCAAAGATAATAAAAGTATGAATTACTTTTAGATAAGAAAATAAAAATTTGGTGTTACTATAATAAAATTTTTGTGTTAATGATAGCGCAATTATGATACGAAAATTTATTCAAATGAAAAGTATATTTTACTTGAAGTATTTTTTGTTAAATTAAGTGAGAAATGAATAATTAAAATTTATTAAAAAATAGTTGCTCATTAGTAAGATATTGTTATATATGCAATGTTAAATATTTCACTCAATTTTAATATCACATTTGTGTCTTACATATATGCATTAATGCAAATATCAAATTGTTTTCCTAATATAAGTTACCACTCTTATGTATATTAGAATGCAATACTATCAGACCATTTTATTAATAAAACAGAGTCAAAATGGTTTGATTTAACCTATAATTATAATCAACATTTTATGTATAAAAAAAAAGTAATTTTTCTTCTTATTTGCATTTTTATAACTTCTTTAAATCATCAGATATAGGAATTATTATTTTTTTAATTTTATATGTGAAACTTTTTTTCTAACAGTTAAACTCATCTGAAGATACATCAGGTATAAAATAAAAATCAGTGAAAGTAGCTATATACACTAATAATAACCATGACATATAAAAACAAATTTCGCTTGAAATATTTTAATATTGTTTCGCCTAAAATATATTTTCTTGTCGCACAGTTTTTTTAAACTTTTCTACTTTAAAAGAAAGAATATTTATTTTAGAATAATGCCCCAAATTAAAAAAGTAAATTATATTCTGCATAAGCATATAGATGATATAAAATTTGAAGACCTTCCTTAAGTTAATTGACTTAAACAATCTTACAAGTTTTATGACAACTCATTAAAAGTTGTTCGATATTCCGATCGATTCTACTTATAATTATTAGGAAAAAATTGGAAAACTTAGATAAGGTACTGGTAAATCAACTAACATCAAAAATTGAGGGTTGCTTTATCCAAAGATGCATAACTGGGTTTACTTCCAAAAATAAACAGAAAGTTGAAAATACCAGTATTTAAAGATTATTCTTAACGCTTCACGATTTACATATATTTTTACTGTTCCTTGCTTTGTGTTCGCGTAGCCAGAAAGAAAGGCAATGAACAAGTATACATAAAAAAGCCAGGTGTCCTCTTGGAAACATACAAGTATATTATATAAATACACATCGACCCTCTATTTTTAAAAACACCCTTTCAATGGAAACTGTATCAACACATATTCATATACATACATCTCCATATATTACCAATGACGTTACCTGATGGTTCTGCAAAGAAAACAATCATTCAACATCCAAAATTACTGGTGTCGCTACAGTTTTATCACTCTTTGGCCCTACTAGTTATAGGGCCCTTTGTTATAATCATTTTTTACCGCCTGCTTTATAAAGAAAAAAGATTTGGCAATTATCTAAAAATAAGCGACCCTGGCTCATGCGTTAACGAAAATTCAAAGTCAAATAATGCAGCAATACTAAACAATATTGACATAGGTACTTGGGAAAATGCATTTTGTGTCGGTGGTGCAGTTTTGTTTTATATTACTTGCAAGGGTTCTGAAGAAATTCTCAGCTCCTACTTTTCACAAAAGTTCTTTACTCGTGAGGGTGTGATTCCATGGAATACTAGAAAAAGTGATTTGGATTGGGGTTTGAGAGTCTTGGCACTATATATGATATCTGCTTTTGCAGGCACAGCATTGTTTTACAGAGTGGTATCCAAATGGATATGTTATTTATGTCGTTCTTTTCTCTAGGTATTCTCTCAGTTTATCATCGCCCATTCTGTATTTTATCATTTGTCGCACAATTACACTATTTTACTTTTTTATATTTTCATATTTGATTAAAAATCGTTTTACGAAAAGTTTTATCGACGACTACTAAAAAATTAAGGGTTATATTTTTTATTTCCAAACCAATTTTAGGTTAGAATTATATAGGGTATAAACTCATTATAACTTTTTGACAAAAAAAATTTTATAAAGCTTTAGCCTTAGAGCACTAAGATTGCATCATGTCACACATAACGTAAATTTCAGCTTAGATAGGTTAAAAAAACAAATACCATCAGTTGGATAATAGGTCTGATAAAAGGGGCCCTAAATAATCTCTATCACAATATTTTTATCTTTAACGGTCAGCCTTCTTTATCCAAAAAAAAAAAACATTACTTTATGCTGGTACTAACTTCAAGTTCAGCTTCCACATAAGCTTCTTTGTCAAAACTATCCTTAGATAAGTCAAAAGGCAATACCTTAACTTCAGTAAGCCACTCATCGCTTCTATTGTATAAAGTTGCGTTTTCGCCTTCAAAAAAACTTAATTCCAATCTTGCTTCCAAAATTGGCATTGGTACGCCTTCATTATCGACAACTACAATAGCTGTCCGATTGTTATCAAATTGATCTTGGGAAAAATCAAAAGAAGTAGCTGTAGATAGCCCGACTAGATAAAAGCAAAGCAAAAAGAAGACAGTGGTTGAAGGATACATTGATTTTGAGTAATTTGGCTGCAATATACGATATTAAAAAGTGTCCTATTATCTTTTTTGAAAGTGTGTAAAATGTATATTCTATAGCCATTTATCACTTGATATAATCTAATATGAAATGTTATCATATTCAAAAGGCGAGAGGAAAAGCACATTTATTTATATACGAAACATTTATAATAGAAATTGCGCCATAATTACAAAGAGAGTAACTATTGAATAACCTTTGTTGAAAAATTTCTATCAATGCAGTATACGCCTCAAGAACAATATGAAATAAAAATTAGCTTATAGTGAAACAATAAGATTGCATACTCCTTAACTTTAAAGGTGCATATGTAAAACAGAACTTTGCTCATTGATTCCCCTAATAAAAATTTTTCTAGTCTAAATTTAGATATGCTATAAACTAGATAAAAAAATCATTAAGAACAAAGTTAATTTTCATTTTTGTGCATTAGTTTTGAGTACTGTGTAACTAATAAATATAAGCCGCGTTGAATCATAATTAATATTGCTTATGAAATACTTTTTCTTTTAAAAAACAGAACCAAACAAAATATTCAAAATGTATATAGGTTTGTGCTGAGTTGGATACATCCTTAGTAATTTCATATTACAGTAACCTTAAATTAATTATAAATAACAATCTCAACTACAATAAACTACGTTATTAAAGGATACTGTTGCTATCAATAGATAGCAAACTCGATAGAAATATTGTAACACAAAAGATTTCAGATAAGAGCTGCTTATTATTATTTACAAAACAAACAGCAAATATTATTATGCCTATCTATTCTTTGTATTAAAATCTAGAAGCAAAATTTTATTTGTATCAAAGGTTTAGGAAAAAACTTGTCTTTTACAGTTTTTTATATTTGAAATTTAGCAGCTCAAATGAGTTATATAGGAGTTGTTATCTTTGCATTCTCAATGCAATTATATATTTTTTTTAGTTCAATAACAATTAATTAAATCTCAGCTTTTATACTGAACTTTCAAAGTAAATTTATTGCTAAATTAATTAGCATCAATGTTAAGTTTAAAAGAAATACTATTTTCAGTGAAAACATATTGTAGCTTATTGTAGCCATCCTAAACACTAAAAAATCAGAAAAATAACTATATCCTATAAGGACAATACAAGCTTTTTAAATTAGTTGTTTTATGATGCAAACATTTAAAAAGAGAAAGAAAAAGAAATTAACTTCTATTGTATTTTACAAGCTTAAACAAAATCTACTGGTAAAGAAGGGAACTCTTCTAAAATAGTTGATAGGTTATAGGACTACTGTTATAATCTTGTGGCGGCTCATGTCCGGAATTATAAAAGCTCAAGTTGCGTTAGCGCGCCACTTTCAAAACCTTTACCGCGCTTAGTTAAAGCTGCCTCTGCGGCATTCTGCCTCATAAAATGGATGGTTTTGAAAGGATTCAATTTAGCATGAGTAGCTTGAAAGGGCAGCCGCTGTAGCTCAAGATTAATTGCCTTACTGAGAAAAAATTGTCCAATATAATTATTTAGATGATTGATTTTATTTTCACGATACCAGTGGAAAAATTAATAACGTTAATATTGAGGTATAATAAATGCCACAACTTGATGTGATATAATGAGTTAATTTATAAATATTCAAATGTTGCTTTTTACAGCTTACCTATTTTCAGAATTATTAGAATTAACTTAAAAAGCGGAAATGTTGGTTTTTATAAATTTCAAGTTACATTCAATGCTATTGTTTCAAAAGATACGCAAAGCGGAAACATTAAATGGGTTTTTATATTGTTATCACCTTTATCAATGCCAATTAAATTGCTAAAAAACATAATTTAATACGTCATGTAAAATTTCTAATCTCCATTGAACTCAGCAATTTAAATTATTATAAGAGGAGGACATTTTCTTTTTTTTTTTTTCTCACACATTAAATTTAAAATCAAACTATTATATTGTGAAATATAATAAACGTAGATGGATCCTATCTTTGAAACAAATCGCATAGACTATCGCTCAACACTCATTATAATCACTCTAATACTATCATTTACAATCCTCGCAATAACAAAAAAAATAGCAGATACTCAATATGCAGTTGCTTACATAAGAGGAAGCAATTGTTGTACTGCTTGATCAAATAGAGGTACTTGACCCAGCATTCAGATTAGAAACGCGGGCATATGTTTTAGATATTATAGGCCTAGTCGCAACAAATGTGAGTCTTGACGTCTTTTGGGGTATGTACGTTTGGCAGAATGCTTGTCATTTGCTAGCATGGCCTCGAGGCGTGACCACAGTCTCAGCACCTGCATCTATTGTCGCAATGATCGCTACCATGATAATTAAAGCTGGGGTTACTTCGTCAGCTGGCGCAGCAGTAGAAATGTATTATTATCAGGGTGACACGTTTCACAACACCAGAGACTTGAACAGTATGATAAGCGTTTTGATCATCACGTCAATTTGACTGGTATACATGAAACATAGGCAAATTTTGGCATTAATGCAACTCTGGTCTACGAGGATCAATCTGCATACTATGCCTTAAATGGATATGTGTATGGTATAAATAGACTTAGTGTTTTGTTCGGTATACAGGGTGACGAAGAATATATTCCACATGGGGCTATAGCTTCAAGAATGTATGTTGGAGGCAACCCTAACAATCTAAATAACGTTAAACGTGATTATATTGAAGGAGTGCATAACAACGCGGCGAATATCTTGATGGAAATGTAGGATTTAAGAGTCAGTGGTGTCATCAATATCCAGGAAGAGGAGTTGATTCAGACAGAAACTAGTAAGGCGCTAATGATCTTATTCATAAGGAAAATAGAAATGACTAAAGAGGCCATTATAACACTTGAACCTCAAGCTTTATAATACTGTAAGAGCTTACGGGAACTATGCTGAAGTGCAAATTCAAGATGAACAGGATGGTGCTGGTTTCAATGTAGAGTGGAATGAGCAATTATTGTGTAGATGTAGCTCATTTATGGTACGCATTAGATACAGGCTTTTTTTAAATTTTTTAAGTAGATTTAAACTTAATTAGCTTTTCATCTTGGCAGACTAAATATACTTATATGAAACTGAATGATCTAATATGCTCAGCATTTTACGAAATAACAATCAAAAGGAAAAAGGGGTAAATATTATTGTTTGTAAAATGATATATAATCTAGTTTAATTTATAGAAGAGAAAATTCCCATTTTCTTTATAATTAAGTTTATTAATTTTGTTACACGTTTTGTTAAACTTCCAACATTATTATTTTATAGCGATATATTTATAATTTAACAGTTCGAGTATCTACTTCAAATTTTTTTACTTTGAAACTAAATCAAGATCAAGATTATTAACCTCACAATAACTATCTGATAAGATGTAACTATTGAGATTACAGTATACAAACAATAATAATAACTAGCCTCTTTTTTTATCTAGGCCTAATTAGTTAGTCCCTTTTGTTAAACAACATTTATCAAGGCTTCTACACTAATTAAAAAGATATGATATATTACTTTAGCAATAACTTGTCTAGAACTAGTCTTACCTTTAACCATTAATTTTCAATAATATTACTGTTCTATTAGTATCTTTATAGCTAATATTTTGTCTTAATAGGAAGTTTAATTTAACTCTATTTTTACTATTCTTTATGACTTCTTTACTTATTCAAAATATGAGCTTACCGAGTACCCTACTGATCAATTATTTAGGTCTTTCCGCAATGCAGCCCATGCACTGTAATAGTAAATTATGATATAGTTTTGTAAAAAAAAGCCTCCGGCTCTTAAAATAATGGAAAGATTGAATGTCTATGTCACAGGTTTTATTGCCAAAAGATGTTTTGGTAGTTAAAGGAAGTTGGCGTGTAATATCATTGTCGCAGTTAGAGAATGGAAAATATTATAATGAAACCTTGTATGAATTTTTACGCAAAAGTAACTGCATCTTGCTACGTACTTTATGTGCCATTAAGTGTTGGATTAACATGTATACATGCTTTGATTTTAAAAGAGATCTAATTTTTTTTTTTCAGAAAATAGTATCAATTTGAAAAATAATTCTACCTAGACTAGTTAAATTGATTACCAAAATTTTGTTTACAAAAGAAAGTTATAAGGAGTAGCTTTCTATATCCCTTCTTAAAATATAATAATTATCATAAACACAAATGATTAATGTCAATTTAGTTAATATTCTTGAAACATATTTTTGTTCTCAATTCGCCGGAAACAAATGACTTTTCTTCTTTTAGAAGTGCATATTCTTCCTCATTTCTAAATATTTATAAATTTACAAAAAATAGAAACAGTTAACTGAACAATTGCGCACTATTAGTAGTATATTAGCCATAACACCAGCTAATATATTTGACAACAAACACTTAAATGCTAAAGAGGCATTCCTAAAGGATAAAATTGATGCGCTCCATTTAAGTATCCATTGGAAAAAAACAGATGCTTACTAACACATTGACCAATAAACTTTGTTCTTTAAAACAGGAGTTTAGACTCATTCCGAACCATATGAAATTTTAACAGATATATAAGACATACTAGACCACATTTTTAGGGTTAATACAAAAATAATATAAAATGCTCAAGAATTAAATACTATTTGATAGTAGCAATTATGCGGATAAAATTAGTTAGGTTATAGCAACTAAATAGGAATTATGATATGTTTCTAGCTATTCTTTGACGCTGAATTTTGCCAAGTACGTTTTTAGTGTAAATTAATAAGTACATACTCTAACATTTATTTCATCTAAATGCAACTTGTGATATTTGGCTTTTTTTGTTTGAAGACAAGTCTTTTAAAAACAATTTCTTTCTCTTTTTATAAATCTGTAGATTATGAACTAAAATTTTAACTTTTATTATTTGACTTTACTCATAGTAGAATCTATTTATGTTGTTCTTCATAAATTGAAAAGCAACTTAATGATGACGTTATCAACCGAAAATTCTTTTTTAAACACATTATAGAAAGTTTATTGTCATGTTGAGATAATTATTTTTTTTGAGTTACTCAATCACTAACTAATATAAGCAGGCTATGACACTTTTATAGTTTAAGTAGTACTGTGTATTATTAGCATATTCTTCAATAAATTTTCATTGAAGATTATGTTTGTGAACTGCAAGTAGCATTTAATTTATTTAAATAACACAGTAATATGTTTTATGTACTTTTTTATATTTTAATCTAAATTCAGTCAATTTGTTTCCAGTATATTTTATTCAAGTGTTAGAATTTTTTCACAATATCAACTTTATTAAATACACACTTCTGTTTATATTATTGTTTTTATTTACAAGTTATATAAGAAATTCAAAAATGTTTAACAAAAATCAAATTCTTTTATATTTATATTTAAACTATACTATTTTTTTATTCTTAAGTTTGCTTTTATTCAATTCCATTTAATAGAAGTATTCTATTTTATCATAATTTTTAGCTAAAACCTGATTATCGCCGATGTTAATGTTGCCAAGTATTGTCACTATTACTAACGCATGTATAATTATTGGATAAACTACTTATTTTCACTAAACTGGTTAGTATATTGTTGTATAGCAATTTTTTTCTTGGTTGCAAAAAGAAGCTTTATTATTTGTATCAAGATTATTAGTATTGGTATAATTCGTATCAAAATTATTAGTATCCATGTAATTTGTACCAAAATTATTATTATTAATATAATCTATGCTGGAGGAATTGCAACCATTATTATTTGTAACAGGATTATTAGTATTAATATAATTTGTATCAAGATTATTAGTATGAGCATAATTTGTATCAAGATTATTAGTATTAATATAATTTGTATCAAGATTATTAGTATTAATATAATTTGTATCAAGATTATTAGTATGAGCATAATTTGTATCAAGATTATTAGTATTAGTATAATCTATGCTGGAGGAATTGCAACCATTATTATTTGTAACAGGATTATTAGTATTAATATAATTTGTATCAAGATTATTAGTATGAGCATAATTTGTATCAAGATTATTAGTATTAATATAATTTGTATCAAGATTATTAGTATTAATATAATTTGTATCAAGATTATTAGTATGAGCATAATTTGTATCAAGATTATTATTATTAATATAATTTGTATCAAGATTATTAGTATTAATATAATTTGTATCAAGATTATTAGTATTAATATAATTTGTATCAAGATTATTAGTATGAGCATAATTTGTATCAAGATTATTAGTATTANNNATAATTTGTATCAAGATTATTAGTATTAATATAATTTGTATCAAGATTATTAGTATTAATATAATTTGTATCAAGATTATTAGTATGAGCATAATTTGTATCAAGATTATTAGTATTAGTATAATCTATGCTGGAGGAATTGTAACCATTATTATTTGTAACAGGATTATTAGAAGAAGCTTGTGATTTTTTAAGTGTTAACGATTGCATGCTATCATTGGAGTTTGAATAGTATGAAAACATTTCATGGCTATCTGAGACATTCATAGATTCAATTTTATTTACGTTACAATTAGATGTCAAAAAACTTTGGTTTTTCAATTTTGGTAATAAACTTTGAATAGGTAATAAATTTTGCTGTGATTGTTTGGAATAATTTGTTAAAAAACTTTGATTATAATAATTAGTATTATTTGGAATTTTCTCTTGTTTAATATTTTGTTTCCGCTCATCAATTTGAGGTAAATATTGCTGCTGGGATATTTGTATCTGTTCTTCCCAATTTTGAACTTGAATTGATTTCGGTTGTTGTTGTTGTCGAATTAATTCTATCTGTAGTTGATACTGTTGACGTTTCTCGTGCTGTAATGATGGCAATAGTGATGAAACTACAGGCGGATATTGACTGAATGTATATTGATCAGGTATTACTGATAAATTGAGTTCAAATAATGGATACATTAAATCGTATATACCTTTTTTTTTGGCAAGGTCAACAGCCCTATCAAATGGTAGCCAAACACCCTTCAAATGTGAAACTCCCAACTTTATTACAACTTTTTTTCGTTCTTGTTTCAAAAGAAAATCTCTCTTACCCCTTGAAATTTTAGTTGCATTCAAGAGTTTAGTACCATTAATCATATTATTATCGGCTCTGCGAACAACAATTACACCACCGGCATCAACTTGATGACAAATTGTGTTTTCTTTTTCCCAAAAAGTGGTTATCAACTTTTTTGGTCGACTATCCTGTTGTTTTATTGGAAGGTGATATTGTGGAAATTTATCAACTTTATATTCCTGTTGTAATGGCATATAAAAAGATTGTTTGAAAATAGTTGAGTTCATTCTTAGTACAACAAAAAAGTTTAATTCCTTAATATGAGCAAAATGTCAATCGGAAGTTCAATAAACAACTATGCTTTAAGTATTTGATAAATATTAAAATAGTGAAATTATATTGGCAAATAAATTCTTTTTAGCTTTTATAGAAATAAAATATTGCATTAAAAACAAATAAAAAAAAAGTTTAGGCTTTCAGTAAGATCAATAAAAGTTCAGAAAGATAGATATACGTATTTTGTGTTGTATTTTGTTTGTTCTATGAACTGAAAGTAAACTAAGTGTTAACCCAACACGTTTTGCAATTTTCTATCATGAATATTTAGTTAGTTTTGAGGAACAAATTTTGATGAATTAAAATGAAAGCAGTGGTACTAGATAAGTAATACTGCATAAAACTAGATTGTTCCACTTAAATTAACAATTGGGCGGGGCATTCTATTAGCCTATTGCAAAAATCTCCGCTTACCTATAAAGATTCTATTATTGTAAATGTAAGACAGATTGTGCTGAAGAATTATTGTCCTCAAAAGAAATTATTGCTAAAAATGAATGTTTGGCTAAAGAATATATATAAATATTTAAGAATTTTAAAAATACTGTTTTATTGGTAAAAAATGAAGTTACTGATTGTTATATTTGTTGATTATTATATCATTGAGTTGCGGTAATTACTTGATAAAGTTTTAAAATTACCACACTTTTGAATCTAGGAAAAATATCAAAGACGTTGAGTGTCGCCTGGAAAGGATGCTTTTTTTATTTTATCAGAAGAAGAATGAATTGTGACATGTCAAAATTTATTCTAGAATTTTTTACTTTTATTGATATAATAAATACATTTCCAAGTTTTATACTATGTAAATTTTTTATGACAGAAACAAAGTAAACATAATTTTTTAAATTGCGGTATTTTACCAACGGGGTACTTTCCTAAATTGATAAAAATATGGTGATTTCGTTGTTTTGTTTTATATTGCCGTCTTTCGCCTTTTCTCTTACGCCCACAAAACAAAAAAATAAGTTGATATATTTAACTATTATTAATAATGGATGACGAAGAATGAATAAAAGTAGCAAAAAACCATAATTGAAGCATTGCATAGTTAAACAAAATAGATTTTAAAATCATATATATTGTTTCTAACATATAGATCAACAATAAAAATAATTAATTTGCGATCGCCTACTTTGTTAAATTCAAAATAATTATCTTTCACTAACAGTTATAACTATATTTAGTTGTATGAGAAAGTAGTGTTTATTTACAAAAAAAAGAAAATTGCGTGTGTCTGAATTATGAATTCCTTAATCTAACTAAGGAAAAAGGAAATCGATTGGGGTGATATTGTAGATAAAAATTTCTCACAAACTAGAAAAATCACAACAACAGGTGCGGGGGAGGGAATGGAAATTCTAAAAATTTTTTTGAATTACAAATATGGCAAGTAAACGTGGACACTACAATTAGCAAGTTAACCTGTTTTAGATGCTTAGGGAGAAAAAAACATAACATACGGCATTTTAATTGCTTTTTTTTGTTCTATTTTTTGGTGAGAAGTTTAAACTTAAATTATTGTACTCTGAACATGTGACTTTGTCAGAGTATTAGTGCGAGCTGCATGTATTTGAGAACCAAATATCAAACGAGAAAAAATTAACGCTAACTTTTTACTTGTTACAATTAATATAATTCTTGTTTTCTTAACTAATTTAAAAAGCAAAAAATTAGAGTTAGTTTATAGCTACAATTATATAGCAATATTTTTTTAAAGATGAACGTTATCTGGACAAAATACATATAACGTTTCGATTTTTCTTCAGCATTCAATGAAAGGAAATAATTAATTTATAAAGCAGTATATTAAGTAATTTCATTTTTTGAAACCTGATTATACCGTAGTTTTTTTCTTAGCAATATTGATACCTTAATTACTCCCATTTCTTTTGTACCGGTGTGGCATATGTAAAACAGTAAATCGGTTTAATGCATAATTTCTTAATTTGTTTTTGAAAATGAGCCGTTTTTTACTTCGTCAAGCCCAAGGAGGGGAAACTACCAAAAATATAGTTCAAAATTTTGGAAGCGCTTACCTAATGAATAAAAATTTACAAAGGGAGCACACTTTGTTTAGTTCCTTGATGTTTTAATTACTTTAAAATAACCAGAAAGTAAAAAAACACAATAGCTTTTTGAATATCATGTTTATCAACAGAATTTTTAGATATAGAAGCATCAAACCACAGGTCAAACTTCATGCAAATTTCTGCAAGTCATATTAATATAAAAAATAAAACCATGCACAATTCTGCAGGTCATATAAATATAGATGCACAAAAACATGCAAGATTCGGCACAAAGCAAAGTTCAAGAACTACTAAAGCATGCAAGTTTAAACTTTGTACAGTTTCTGCCGCTTACACATTCTTGAACAATTTTTGCACAAAAACTACTTAGTAATTCATAATTATATAAAGAAGCTGTTTTTTCCTCTTGAAACTCGATTTTAATTTATTTCATTAATCAAGATGAACAAATCATTAATCAAATTTTGGACAATTTGGGCAATAGCCAGCTCTTCATTAATATTGAGTGTAAATGCTCTTTCTACCTTTACTGAGGTAAGTGCCTGTTTGTTTGACTTAGCAGCTGCCACTTCAGGTTTTCATGTAAACTATTATAGTTATACCAATTCTGAACTCTCAAATGTTGACGCCAGTTATATGGCAACAGGATATACCACTTTACCTATTATTAACTCTGCTGATGGGGTCACTGATCTTCACTACTCTTTTGTATCTCAAGCAAATCCAGTCCCTGAAACATTTTATGGAATGAGTATTCCTTATTATCATCCCTACATCTTTGAATTTACAGGTTATTATTATCGTACGTATATAAAGACATTTTTAATTTTTTTTGCTAACTAGTTACTAACAATTAAATTAGCACAAACTACTGGTCTTTATAATTTTGTTGTCAATTTTGTTGATGATGTTGTAATTGTTTATGTTGGTCATGGATCTTTTGATTGCTGTACTGGAGAAAATATTCCAGACACTAATTCAGAATACATCCTTTATACAGTATGGTACAACGATAACAGAAGCACTTACAACTCTGCTTTAGTTTATCTTGAAAAAGGTTATTATATACCAGTGAGAATTGTTCACGCTAATTTGGGGGGAAGAGCTATTTTCCGATTTGATGTCTACGAACCAAATGGAAACAAAGATCCATCTTTTTACAAAAATATTGTTGCCCCTATTGCTGGGAAGGACTGTAAAGCAACAACCATTCAAGAACCATTAACAACCACTATTACATCTGGTCCTACACCAGCCATATTCACCTCTACATTTACAGATGAGAACGGTGATCCAACTAGCACAGAAGTAGTTGTCGTTGTTCCAACCTTAAGCATCACCACTATTACATCTGGATCAACATCAACAACCTTTATTTCAACTTTTACAGATGAAAACGGTGATCCAACCACCACGGAAGTTGTTGTTGTTGTTCCAACATTGGACACCACCACTATTACATCTGGTCCTACACCAGCCACATTCACCTCTACATTTACAGATGACAATGGTCATCCAACCACTACAGAAGTCGTTGTCGTTGTTCCAACATCAGAATTAAACAC